>CM060963.1:169564199-169671699 GCA_030765045.1 Tenodera sinensis | reverse complement strand
TACAATAAATTGCCACAAAGGATTAGGAAAATCCCAAATCCAAACCTCTTTAAAAAAACAGTCAAGAGTTTGTTTGCCAGCAAGGCATACTACTCTGTTACAGAATACATGGAAGATGTACTGTGACCTCAATTTTAGGTGTCTTAACAAATCATTACTGTACGTTTTTTCTCTTTTACCTTTCTTTTATATTTCTATACTCGTGTTTGTAAATATTGTAGACTTATTTTAATCCTTAAAGTTGTAATTATAGTGTATTGACGAGTCACCAATTTACGAGCACCTGCTCACCCATGTAAGTGTAATGTGACGAATAAAGTATAAGTATAAGTATAAGTAAGATTTGATCAGTCGTACTTTTGCCTTGTTAAAATCCACATTGGTAGTTTCCAATTATTTTTCTTGTACATTGCAAGAGTTATTAGTACAGAATTTTTGAGAATGTTTTATAGGTGGTTGATTGTAGTGTAATTACTCTATAATCCTTGCAATCTAATGGGTCTCCTTTTTTATACAACGGACATATTACTCCAGTTTTCCATTCTTCAGGGATCTCTCCTCTAAACCACATCAGTTTAAACATCTCATATAATAATACTATTAATTTCTGGGATTCATTCTTCAGTAATTCCACTGAAATCTCATCACTTCCTGGGGAACTTATGGTGAACTTTAAAAAAAGGCTTATTTGTAGTGTGGAGAAAGCATTATTGTAGAACTTATTGTAGAACAATATAATTGAAACTACATACATTGTAATGAAATTTTTATTGCACAAAAATGTTTTACTAAATTGCTATAGGCAATATGCCTCTACATTAGAGCACTGTAGAATGACCGCTAACAATAGTGAAACAAACTGAACTACCTACGTACCACCTTGTTGCATGCGATCAGCTACGTCCACAGGTCAGAAGAATACATTGTCGTTATGTGGACTACATAATTATTATGTTGTGCATTGTAATTGCAACATTGTCATTTCCTCACATTGTTATGCTATGTTATCTTGTAGCTGCTAATCCTATAGCTGAATTTATATTAAAATTTTTTTTAAATTTTTCAGATAATCCAAACATTTCCAAATCCGAAAGATAACACACCTAATTAATTTGGATTAGCGGGGTTCTACTGCACTTGAGAAAATGTAAAGATATGACATGCAATATTCAGAAACATCTGATGCTACATTATTTGATGCAAATTGTATATTTTAATGAGCTTTGCATATCTTCTGTAGTAAATTTTTATCTCTTTGTGATTCTCAAGTTAGTGAAATTCAATAAAAATGAAGAGAAAAGGGCTTCATGGACTCTTAACTCATAACTCATTTTATTCATCCTTTAAGTACATGAATTAAAGGACATGTCAGAAAGTATACATACATCTTTATATTTAAATATATATTTACACCTTGATTTTCTTTGCCTTAATTGATTTATATTCTTATAGACTATAAAAAGCATTTTCTATTAAATATTTTTTTTATAATTTTTAATGTACATTTGTTGTGTTCAATGATTTGTATTTCTTTAGCTAGCTTATTAAATAATTGTTTCCCCATACTTCTTACATCTCGATTATTTAAAGTACCCCTTAATGTAGAGCTAACATATTCATTATTATTTCTTAATCCATACTTATGAACATTGTTATTTTTTTGCTCCTCTTTGTCCAATATAGTGTTTTTATGCTTTCATATACCGCGTGTTCTGAAATTCATGTTAAAAACTTCTAGGGCTAGTAGAGGGTAGTAGACAATATTTTAAATAGGAACCCATGTCCGGAAAAGAACCATTTCCGTGCTACAACCATTACAAGGTATCAGATTTGCCGATCTTGTTAGCAACCTGATAGACAGTACATGACGTAAGGCGATCATCTGATGTCTCGTGACATTTCCTCTGCTGTGGTATCATGTCTGGAGTCCCATCCACGTGCCTATGGAGCTCCGATACACATGGTTGAAGACTACACGGACATGGTGTTAGTGTACGGTGCCATGAAAGCGAATGGAAGAGCAGTTCATTGGTTGTTTCCATAATGCATGACTTCATCACATACCCTTTTTGCCAGAATGGTGCAACGGCTCCAAGAACGAGGCACCTTCACCGTCAACAGGAAGGACTGTGGTGCTCGAAGAAGACGCCGCATCCCTGAATTTGAAGAAACTGTACTACATTACGTTGAAGAGGGCTCATGGACAAGTACGCAAACTATTGCACATGTGATGGATACTTCTAACAGCATCTTGTGGATGGTTCTTCGCAAGCAACAACTGCATCCTTACCACCCCTAAGGGTACAGGCATTGCAACCAGGAGATTTTGTACCACGTGTTAACTTCTACATGTGGTTTCTGCAACAGTGCATTGATGAGCCCAATTTCCACGAAGAGTTCTGTTCACCAATGAATGCTAATTCTCGAGGAAGTGTATTCTCAATTCTCGAAACAGCCATGTCTGGCAGACAAAAATCCACAGGCAATGCATGTTCAGGGGATTCCAATAGAGATTTTCTATCATTGTCTGGGCAGGTATTGTAGACGGTCATGTGATCGGGCCATACATTTTTCCTGCAAGGTTAACGGGTGTTTCGTACTCGATCTTCCTATGGAACGTATTGCCCCTGTTGTTGGATGCCGTGCCATTGAATGTAAGGCAGGAACTGTGGTTTCAGCACAATGGTGCACCGCCGCACTTTACATTTAACGTTCGGGAACATTTTGGCCGAAGATTTGGGCAAGGATGGATAGGCCTGGGTAGTCCTAATGCATGGCCCCCATGATTGCCAGATTTAACGCCATTGAACTATTTCCTGTAGGGTCGTATGAAGAGTTTGGTGTACGAGACTCATGTAGAGACCCAGCAAGAACTGCTCGCATACACTATGGCCGCTGCACAAGAGATTAGCGGTACACCAGGAGTGATGGAATGAGTGAATCGGAACCTGATTTGTCGGTACAATGTGTGCAATATTGTTGGTGGTTGTCACATCGAGCCTCTGTTGTAGTGAGCAGTTTCAGTACAGTGTGGGAGCAGAAGACAAACAAATTTCTGTTTTCTACTGTTGACACAAGTGCTATTGTAATCAATATTAATTACAGTATTCAATTTTCCTATGTAATGAGTTAAATGTCATTTAACTCTGCACCTAGCGTCAAACCACATTTGACGTGGAACACTTCTGACGTCAGTTTACTGCCTATCTGGTTGCAAAACAACACCAGCAAATCCGACACATTGTAAAGTTTGTAGCACGGAAACAGTATGTTTCCGGATATGGGTTCCCATTTAAAATATTGTGTACTCAGTCCCCTCTACTAGCCCTACAAGTTTGTAACATGAATTTCAGAACACTCGGTATATATGCAGGGAACAGTTAATATCTTATGGTTTTTGAAAATTTGTCTACACGAATGCCGCTTATCCACTCTCTCCATTATTCTGAGTGCCTTTTTTGCAACATGAATACCTTCTTCATGTCTGTTTCCATGATATTTCCCCAAAGAGTACTTCCATATTTTATGTGGGAATAAATGAAAGCAAAGTAAATCTGCTTGACAGTTTCTTTATCCATCATGTTTCTAGCCTGTTTCATTATATATACTTTATTTCTTTTTTTATAGATATGTTTAATGTATGATTTCCAGTTTAGTTGTCAACAATCACTTCCAGAAAATTACTATGATCTGTTTCCAATATAATTTCTCCATTTATTTCTATTTTATTACCACTGGTTGAGCAATTGATTATAGAGGTTTTTTTAATATTCAATACCATGTCTAAACTAGAGTAATACTCTTGCACTATTTTAAGCAGTGAATTTGCTTTTTCTTCCACCTCCGTACTTGTTTTGGCTTTAATTATTATAGTCATGTCGTCTGCGTACAGAATGGCTAATGCTCCATTTCTTTGAATCAATTCAAATATGTCATTCACATACAACAAAAATAAGTAAGGACCCAATTTTAAACCTTGCGGAACCCCATGTTGAATAGTTTCATAGTCTGATTTTACTTTACCAATGGTTCCATCTTTGTTTTTGCAGTTTATTTCAACACACTGATTTCTGTTTTTTAGATATGAACTGATCCAATCCTTTGCTAATCCCCTGACTCCATAATTTTCTAATTTATTTAACAACATATCTATATTTACACAATCAAACGCTTTTGACAGATCTAAAAATATGGCAATTACCTTTTCATGATTATTCAGTGCTGTTATTATAATATCATTTACTTTATTAATTGCATTTATTGTTGACTTTTTTCTTGAAAGTCAAATTGCCACTCTGATATAATATTCAATTTTTTGAGAAAGGCTTGAAGTTGCTTTAAATACACACCTTCTATAATTTTGGAAAAGGAACATAATGTAATTGGTCTATAATTTTCTACACTCATCTTATCTCCTTTTTGTTTATGTAATGGTCTCACTATTACTTTTTTTTTTAATACCTCCGGAAATTTGCCTTGAGTTAGTGATGCATTTGCAATATGAGTTAAGACATTTGCCATCTCATATTTAAGGTGCTTTAGAATTTCATTAGATATTTCATCCATACCACTGGATTTTTTTGTTTTTAGTTTTTTTATTTCCTGAATTACATTTTCTTCTGTTACTGCAAATATTCCCATAGAGTGCATTTGTCCCGAGGGTTTTATTAAATTTGGTGAACTGCTTGTTGATTTTGATGTATTTAGATGACTCACTCTATTAATGTAGTAGCTGTTAAACAAGTTGCATATCTCGTTTGGATTCTTAATTTCTGTTTGTCCACTTTTAATAACAATATTTTCATCATATTTACATTTCCCTTGCTTATGAATATTATTTACTATTTTCCAGATTACTTTTGTCTTATTTTCTGCTTTTACCACTAATTTCCTATTGTATATTGTATATTGGATTACACTACTTTCCAACCCAGATATAATCCCCCAGAGACCAAGGAAAACAGCGGTTGCAGCCTTCCGACTACTGACAAATCACGACTGCTTAGCAAGTCATCTCTACAGAATTGGTATCTCAGCTTCACCAATATGTGTCCTGTGTAACGATCCAGCAGAAATGAACGAAGACCACTTGAAGACCTGTGACGCATTAAGATCAGAAGAAACTACAGTTCAAAAGTATTAGAAAGCACGAATGCTAATGGCTTCATTGCCAGATGCAAGGCACTAGAAAATAACAACAACATTTTAGCCTTTTCTATTACATTTCCAAGTGTTATATTATATTTCTCTATATATTTTAATTAGGGATTTATATAATTCATTATTAGAACAAAAGAAAATAAACTGGAGGAAAAAACAAGAAAGTAAACTGATAAGGGTTCTAAACGAAAATAATGTAAATGCAGTATGGAAAGTTATAAAATCAATGTATAATAATTATGTAATAAAACCTGATGTATATCCAGGTGAATGGGTGGATTACTTTAAAGAATTGTATGGGGGAGAAAAGAGCAAAATAGAAATAGGAAGAAGGGAAATAGGTAACAATTATGTAGATTTGCTGGATAATGAAATAAGAGGGGAAGAAATAATACAGCAAGTTAAATTAATGAAGAGAAATAAAGCAACTGGGATAGATGGGATCCCAACAGAGTTCCTTAAGGAATGGTGTACTGAAAAAAATAGAGTCAAGGTTCTTGTAGACTTATTCAATCAAGTTAAAGAGAAGGGTTATATACCGAAAAAGTGGGGGAAAGCAATCATACATCCAATATACAAAGGTAAGGGTAGTGTCGACAAACCAAACAACTATAGAGGTATTGCTTTATTATCAAATGTAGGGAAAATTTTTACTGGAATTATGGCAAGTAGGTTACAAACGTGGGTTGAGAAATTTAATATTCTCTCGGAATTTCAGATGGGGTTTAGAAGAGGGAGGAGAACAGTTGATAATCTATTTATTATAAAGACTTTGGTAGATAAATATTTGAAGGTTAAAAGAGGAAAGTTGTATATGGCTTTTGTTGATTTAGAAAAAGCATATGATCGAATTGAGCTTCATTTGTTATGGCACAAACTGTTGAGTAAAGGAGTGAGTGAACAAATGGTGAAAACTCTCAAAGCATTATATAAAGACAATACCTTTTGTATAAGAGTGGAGGAGGGAGTTGTAACAAGAGAAATCCAACAAGAGAAAGGCCTTAGGCAAGGATGTAAGTTGAGTCCGGTTCTTTTTAATCTTTATATTGATGATGTATTAATGGATATTGGGAGAAATAATAACTTTATGCCTGTTATTAATAACATACAGATTCCAGGACTACTTTTTGCAGATGATCTAGTTGTAGGTTCAATCACAGTAAATGGCTTAAATCAGTCCTTACAAGTATTAAATAATTACTGTAAAGAATGGAGCCTAAAAGTGAACCAGGACAAGACACAGATCATAGTTTTTAAAAAAGGAGGGAAATTGAGCAAATATGAAAAATGGAGGAATGAAAATAAAAAAGAGTATAGGGTAGTGAGAGAATGCATTTATCTAGGAGTGAAGTTAGATAGTAGTGGTAATTGGGAAAAACAAAAGAAATTTGCATTAGCAAAAGGAAAAGGGGCTTTATCAGCAACCAGAAACTGCAAATACAAAGTACCTAATATAAATGTTAAATGGTTAGAAAATGTATACAATATGGTAGTTGAAGCAAAGATGTTATATGGGACAGAAGTATGGGGATTAGGAGGAGGTTGGGAAGTCATAGATGAGGTGCATAGAACTTTCTGCAAAGAATTGCTTGGATTACCAAATGCAACTGTTAGGCAGGTAGCACAAATAGAACTGGGAAGGGTAACAAGTAAGGGAAAGATTATGGAGAGGGCACTGAAATACTGGTTTAGAATATTGAATTTGGAAGAAAGGAACCTGTTGAAACAGTGCCTAATATATCAAGAAAAAAGCTTAAAGAATAAGGGTTGGGCAGACTGTCTCAGAAATAACTTGGAAAGTAGTGGTTTAGGGGAAGTATGGAGGAATAGAGAAAATAATATACACAATTTTTGGAAACTGGCAAGAAAAAGATTTGACGATATAGAAATACAAAACATATTTAGTGAGATAGCTGAAAAGAGATCCTTAATTTTTTATGTACAAATGAAAAACTCTTGGGGTAGGGAAAAGTATATAGACGTGACAGATAAAGAGGAGCGAGAAGGCATTGCATGGATGAAAGCAGGAGTATGGAGATTAAAGGGTCTAAGGAAGGGCATTCCACAAAACCAATGTCCTATATGTGGTGGAAATGAAGACATAGAACATATAATATTTAAATGTATTGGGACTGAAGGTTGGAGAAAAGAATATATTAATAAGAAATGGTCGAATAGGAATAGAAATAGATCTATAGTTGAAATGCTTCATAAAGACAGTAAGAGGGTAGGAAGATTTTTACATAAGGTGAAAAATAAATGGATCTGGACAGTAAATAGAGTTGAACAATAAGATATAAGTGATAGAATAAGTTAGAATTAAGGAATTATTGTAGAATAAGAATATGACTGGCAATGAGCCAGGGCTGAACACCAGTCATATTCACATGTATATAGCTTAGTAAATAAATAAATAAATAAAAAATAAAAATATATTTTAATGATTCCTCACCCATATGTGGACCTTTTATCAAATTTAGAAATCGCATTCTCTCCCATGACTTTCTTATACCTTTTGTCATCCATTTTGCGTCTTTAAGATGTTTTGTGACTGACTTTATTTTAATCTTTTTAAGAGGTACACTAGCATTTAGACCATGCTGCAATATATTATTAAAAATATTGTATTTATCATTAATGTCCTTGGCCCTATATATATATATCATCCCAACTTTCATGTGAGAAGAAGTCCTTAAGTTTGTCTAAGTTTTGTTGGTCTATTTGCCTCTTGTATTCAAAAGCATTTTGTTGTGCATCTCATTTTATTTGTACTTTTAAAATTTGATCACAGTGGTCTCCTATCCCAGCTTTTATTGCCTTTGTTTTCCATTTGTTTTTAGGTAGGTTTATGAATACATTATCAATGCATGTCTTCACTTGTAGGTTCATTTATCCCAAAATTCACAAAGTTCAAAATATACATTTTATTTGTCTTGGAAACTCAGAAACTTGTAGAAGTATAATGAACAGGTTATAAAGGACTTTATTTTATTTTCATTTTCTTATTATGACTTCAGCATTAGCCAATTCAAACATATAAACATTAACTTACAAGTTCAATAGTAGGCATGGATGTGAATATGTCATCAAATAAATGTAGGTAAATATTTCATTGCAGAATTTAAGAAAGGTAATTTGAAAATGTAATTAATAAAAAAATGTACACATAGGTGATACTCGTATTAGATCTACTGCGAGACACAGGAATCATAGTAGTTAGCAACAGAACTTACCTCATGAGGTTTCTGTTCTTTTATGGTTTTAATATGCTTCTGCAAATCATCTGGCATGTTTTCAGGAAGAGAGGCTGTATCATTATAATAGTGAGGCATCCAGTTGAAGATCTGTAAAAAAACTTAATTTAGGTTCCATGAAAAAGAAAGCAAGAATGTGGATTTGGGCTGGCAACTTTCAGAAATGAAAATAAGTTATAGGTAAATAAATACTCTTAAGCATTCTGTGAGTAGACATTTTTTACCAAATATTTATGCATTAGTATAACTCTGAGACAAACTAATTTTATTTATTACAATAAGATTAATCACTGTAAATCAATGTATTAAGCTGTGACATCTTAACACCAATACATCACTGTTCCTACTTAGCAACATAATGTGCCTCCTTTTGTATCACTTCATCTGCCTGTACAAAAGAAAGGATAAAAGCATAACTGTTTTCATGAATAAATTAAATTTTTGCTCAACTGAAACTCTGTTTTTATGAGATCTACACTGCTTCTCTGTTGTTCATTAGAGGAAGAATTATTTCTGTTTCCACATTTGATCTTGCCAGACGAAGTATAAATTCAACTATCTTAAATAAATATTTACGCACGTTTCTTTTTCTTTTTTTTTTTCAAAGCGGTGAAAACTTTGACCCGTTTTTCTGATGCATTCCCTTCCTGGGATATAAATACATTAAATACAGTTTAAGAACTATTGAACTTATTTAAACAGAAACTCTGATGTTAAAGTGAGGGACATCCAAGACTCTCTTGACAAGTTTTGTTCAAATCTAAGGTGCTGGTGTAATCTAGCTCTAGTCAAATTTCTTGAAGTTTTCTTCAATTGAGCTCTTGTTTGTGCACGTTAATTTACTTCAAAACCTGTATGTTCCTCAACAAAAAAAAAAAAAAAACAAAAAAAAAAAAAGAAAAAAAAAAAAAAGAAAAAATAGAAGTCCAATGAGAATTATAGGATATGTACCTCTTGAAATACAAGATTTCCTGGAAAATACAGGATAGTTGGCAAATCTAATGTGGAGAGAGAGAGACGGGGGGGGGGGGGAGAGAGAGAGGGGTGGCTCTGTGTTTACCAGGTTCAGTTATTTTAGATTCCTCTTAACAGCAGGAATAGGACATAAGTGTAACAATGCTCAAATTGGTTGAATGTCCATTAAACTGAGAATTACCTGACAAGTATTGTCTCACGAGGTAAAAATCTTATCCAGGCAGCTCATCTAACAGAGATATGAATTTGTGCCCTGCCAGGTGGAAGGTAGTTATGTTATCCCCACAATGTGAGGCATCTATCTGGCTCTGTAGCAGATTTGTTTTTCTTTTGTTTTATATAGGACTGGAATGGGATCATATCTAAGAAATTAGATTTTCTGTTGGTTTGAGTAGTATTAAAATTTCCAGATAATAAAGTGTTGATACTTACCTTATTTAACTTAAGGAATATACAGGGAGATGATCTATGATAATTATAATGATTTTCAGAAAGACAAGGCTTCCAGTTCTGAACATCAACTTTGCACACTTTACCAGGATTTGGGGGATTTTCATAGTCACACATCATGGCATTCTGTCCACCTCCAGGGACCAGGCCTGGGTTCCTGTAGACTGAAATTAAAGCAGAAATTGCATACCTTACATTACAAAAACTTGTGTGCAGCTAAAGATTACATTATAAAAGTTTGCACCTGAGGAATGCGGTTTGCTTGTTTTCCAAACTGCACCCACTTGTTTGCATTCTTGCTTTAGTTGTTTCCTGCTAATTTTCTTAAATAATTTGTTTGATGTATAAGACACATTAAAACAGCAAGTAAGCTTTTCTTTATTTGATGTGAAGAAGTACACTTCTTAAACTGAAATGGTAATCATTAGGATACAAGAAAACTCATAATATCTGAAGACATACATAAAAGTCAGCCAATTTTCTACTCTACTTATTCAGAATAAAATGTCAAAGCAAAAATGCCTTACTTCAAGAACCAATAGAGATGAAAATGTTTAATAGAAGTATTGCTGAGTTGATTTTTAGTCTTTAGCCTTATTTACTTTAGTTTAAATGTTGGACATACTTTAAGCATCTTCATCAAAGCAATAAAACCAGTAAATCATTTAAAATCATGGCTCAAGGCACATCTAATTAATGACTGCTTTTATTCCATCAAGGATTATCTCAAATATAAGTGTTAGCCATAAAGCTTTGATGGGAAATGTATGTTTGTTTATATTTTTATGTGTCCAATACTGAATGTATCTATGTATATTATGTAATCTCACAATTTGTAATGTTAATCTTAACGTGTCACCAATTTACAACCATTAGCTCAACAATGTAAGTCAGGCTATTCCAAATCCACAAATTTGAGTATGAGTATGTGCGAGTATGCAGCAGCATTGTGTGGAGCACAGCTGTAGAGGGAGTGACAGTAAAGGATGAGGCCTTCACTGGGTGAAGGTCATAGCAACCCCAATCATTTCCCATTGCAGATCTCCGCTAGTACCCACTGCGCCATGATGGCTGCTTACCCCAGAGCAAAACTGTGCTGCATGTTGCAGGCTTACTCATGCAAGGCAGTGAGTACGCCATTGCTCACTGGCAAGCAGCTTGGCTGGAACACATTGATTTTTTTAAAAATTTTCTTTTGTTGTTTAACGACGCTGTCAATTGCTAGGATCACATTAGCATCGCCATTGTGCCAGAATTTTGTCCTGCAGGAGTTCTTTTACATGCCAGTAAATCTACTGACCTGGAACTGTCGTTTTTAAGCACACTTAAAAACCATCGGTCTGGGCCGGATTTGAACCCACGACCTTGGGATCAGTAGGCCAGCGTCTAACCAACTGAGACTGACATAAGTGTTATGCAAGGAATAAAGAATCCTCATTTTAAGTTCAGTGTAGAGAGAGGCCACACTGTTGAAGTGCTTGTGCTCCCTTCTTGTTGTCCTGTGGTTAATTAGCTATGTTGTCAAATGGCATATTTCAAAGTTTATCTGTTTACATTATGTAGATTTTCTCCCATACCATAACTGTATGGGCTTTTCTGCATATCTTATCATTGTTATTTCTTATTATAGGTAATGCTAGTTTGACCAGAAATGGTAGGCTCTGATTTATCTGCCTAGTTAAATTCAAGTTCTTCAACAATAAAAAGTGTGAAAGACAATTAATTTTCATTGATTGATCTAATAGTTAATAGTTGTTAATAATGATAATGATAATGATAATGATAATGATAATGATGATGATGATGATGATGATGATGATGATGATGATGATGATGATGATAATAATAATAATAATAATAATAATAATAATAATAATAATAATAATAATAATAATAATAATAGTAATAATAGTAATAATAGTAACAGTAACAGTAACAATAATAATAAATAAATAAATAATATTTATTTCATGCAGTTTATCATACATATGGTTTTGGACATGTCAGAAATACAATTACATATTTACAAACTGGTTTCTCAGATTTCCTTCAAGTTGTGTAAACATTTATTAATCAGATACATCCTCAACTTCCTTTCAAATTGCTGTTTAGAAACATCAGCTACTGATTTAATGTCTTGTGGTAGTTTGTTGTAAAGTGTGACTCCGGAAATATATACATCTTTTAGAGATACACTTTTATTCACGCTATGCCTAAAATAGTCCATGTTTCCTCTTGTATAGTGTTTTAAAACATGAAGCTTGGGACATAAAATACTTATATTAATGGAATTTGCCATTAGGATATGTTATTTCATATGAATTTGAGATTTCCTGGTAATTTACTGGGAAAAATCTGTGTCAGAGAACTTAATATCATGTTGGCATATTGCCTCAGTACCTCAGTTGGCTAGAGCAACTGTACAAGTACCATGGAAGATTCATGGTTCAAATCCTGGCTATGGCATAGGATTTTCCAGTCTGATTCTACCTTCTCCATAAGAGAGAAAAATATTGATGAGTTGCAGATAAAACTTTAACAGGATGAGAAGAAATATCTTTAACAATTCAGAAACACATTATATATCCTTATTAAATACGTACTAAATCTAATAGATGCATCACTAAATGAGAAATTGTTTTATGAGTGTTTAAAAACAAGCACAATTCGACCTGACTTTGAAATGTGTAGGAAATTACAGCCCTATTACCTTAACTTTATTACTTACCAAGGTTTTGGAAAGATAGTGAATTAATTGGGCCGAGGTGGGGGATGCAGTGGCTGGGCGACAAGCCTTGGCCCTTCATGGGCTGTTGCGCTAGGGGTTTAGTTTACTTTTGGTGAATTAATTAATGAATGAACAAATGATTGAATAAATGAATATTTATTTAATACTTACCACCCCCATCCCACCCAAA
Organism: Tenodera sinensis; assembly: GCA_030765045.1. Taxonomy (NCBI): domain Eukaryota; kingdom Metazoa; phylum Arthropoda; class Insecta; order Mantodea; family Mantidae; genus Tenodera; species Tenodera sinensis. Next base: position 169,658,942 of record CM060963.1, on the reverse strand, counting down.
AAACAGGATAAAACTTTGTATTTACACACTTTACAATCAGATGTGGCGGGGATTTATTAAAAGGTGGTTAACACATATATTAGCGTGAATATATCAGCAAATGGAGCACTGTTTTTGCTAAAGGGTGTAAAGTTTGTTGGAGCAGACGCCACTCTTCTTTTCAGGGGAGGTGGTCGTGGAATGGAATGCATAAATCAACGTACTTTTGTTATAAACACATTTATTCGTTCATCTACACTTCTTTTCACAAAGCAATTAGTTAACAACTCTTAAAATTGGATAGCGTCCATGCCGGTTAGAAGTTTGGATGTAATTCACATATTCACACGCTATCAACACTTATACGTCCTTACAGTTTGAAGTCACAGACGCTAATGAAAGTAGTTTTTGGCGTGGGTATAACGCAACACCGCCATTCTAGTGTATTCATCCGCGCAACAGTTCTCATTGGTCGAACTCAAACAATTGAGAAGACATTGTCTATTTTGAATATTGAAAAAATTTAGGTCCCTAATACATTCAAATTGAAAGAATTAAAAATTTACACATTCTTATAAAAATATTTACATGAACAATTTTCTATTAGTCAATATTCTGTCTCATATGCCCCTTGTTTTGTTTTTCAAGTTGTCACCTCATTTACAATCTTGAAACACAATACAATACTTCTCCCTACTTCTATGATTCAATCACTTTGTACAATATATATTTTTTTTCTTTACAGTCTTCTTCACTGTTTGTCTTTGTCCTTTGTTTTGACATGATACAGCATGTCTTTATAAACTTCACATATTCGATTGCTACATAATGCATTCAATTATTATACAATACATATCCAGTTATTGTACAATATACCCAGTTATCATATCACATATGTTGTTATTATACAATACACTTTCAGTCATTATGCAGTACATATCCAGTTATTGTACAACACATTTGATTATTACACAACATGTCCAATTATTTCACAACACATATTCAGTTATTGCACAATATATCCTGCTATCCTAACACATATGTGTTCTGTTTTAATGCAATACATATTCAGTTATTACACAATACACATTCAGTTTTTGCATAAAGCATTTAGTTATTACTCAACATATTCAGTTATTACACAACATATCCAGTTATCATATCATATATGTTGTTATTATACAACACACCTTCAGTCATTATACAATACATATTTAGTTATTGTATAACACATTTGAATACTGTACAACATGTCCAATCATTACACAATACATATTTAGTTGTTGTACAATATATCTTGCTGTCACATCACATATGTTCTGTTATTATGCAATACATATTCAGCTATTACACAATACACATCCAGTTTTGGCATAAAGCATTTAGTTATTACTCAATATATTCAGTTATTACACAATATATCCAGTTATCATATCATATATGTTGTTATTATACAACACACCTTCAGTCATTATACAATACATATTTAGTTATTGTATAACACATTTGAATACTGTACAACATGTCCAATCATTACACAATACATATTTAGTTGTTGTACAATATATCTTGCTGTCACATCACATATGTTCTGTTATTATGCAATACATATTCAGCTATTACACAATACACATCCAGTTTTGGCATAAAGCATTTAGTTATTACTCAATATATTCAGTTATTACACAATATATCCAGTTATCATATCACATATGTTGTTATTATACAACACATATTCAGTTCTTATACAACACATACTCAGTTATTGTACATTTGACATTGACACAAATATAATTTAAGTGTTTCATGTGGTTTTTGACTTGTATTCGTTGCTATGAGGAGAGAAAAACAGGATACAAATTTTGAGCTAATGATTTTGATCATATTTATGGCAATATTTTATTCAGTTCTTTGCCTTCTTTGTCTTATAAGCTTATGTATAGGCAGGTTGTTGAGTTGGTTCTTAAACTCTGATGTTACTTATGATACTAATTTTCTTAATTGGGTTATTATTCATTGTTGTTTGGTTCAACATTTCTTCGAGCTTAGCATTGGCTGTATTCATCTCAATTCATGGGCATTGTTTTTCTGGTTATGGTTTTCCTCACTTCACTAATTGTCATTTCTTTATCTCTTACTTTTATAAGAGAAAACTTCTATACTTACAATTATTCTGTAATTGTATTATTTTTCTTCTCCATTGACCCTCGACATCTTTGTGTCGAAATATTATATCTTTTTCATCATAATTGATTCATTTTTATTTTTGTCCCTGACATCCTTATGTCAAAAACATATTATCTTCCGTCGCTATGATTCATTTATTTAATGACAATCAGTGTCCTCATCTGTCTTTGTTGACAATGCTCTTTGTGGTCGATATAGCCAATGACTATGTTGATTTTCTTCCCTGTTGTAATCCTATTCTGAACATAATTTTCTATAAGTAACCCATTAAAATTGTTATCTTCCTTCATCTCTGCTACTCCTGCCTTACACATTCGTTGACAAAGACTATTTGGCCCTTTCTTTGTATGGCTTCAATTTATTTTTGTGGTATCTTCCTACCAACTTGCCATTTGTATTCTGTAGCTCATACGTGTGGTCACCCAGCTGTTTTGTTATGACCAGTGGTTCCATCTCTCTCTTCGTGTAGCCATCATGGTGTCGATGTCAATTGTAAGTTGCTGAGATATTGTTGTTTGTCATCCAGCCAGTTGGGACGAACTTAGTTGTTGTAATTTCCCTGAGTGTTGGTGGTGGTTGTCGTTTCTGCATTTTGTGCAGTATCTGCCCTATTTGGCACATCTTCTTCTACTTCCTGCTGTCTTGTGTTGTTAGTGTACCATTGGTCTCTGCCCCTTTGGCGTGAACCTCTGTCATATGACGGTCTGTGGTTGTTCGATTGTTCCCTACTGAATCGTATGTGATTCACTTGATGGGTATGGTCTCCTGGTCTTCCACGATCATATGTATATGTTTGATGTCTCGATTCATCCCTCGGTATTGTGTCGTGGTACCGCTGTCTTGTGTTCTCCATTCTCTCGCCATGATTATGTGGTTGTGGGAAATGGTGTGCCCCTCTCCCCCTTTCATGGGTACTCCTAGTATTTGTATGTTCTCCTTTGCTCTGGTTGTTCGTAGCCGTGTTTCGGTTTAGGATGGGTGAGTTTGGGTGACCGTTCCTATGTCTATGTTCATTAGGTCGACCATTTTGTGTTTCGAAGGCGGTCAGCAGTTCTATCATATCTGCAAAATCTACCGGCCTTGCAACAATTAATCCTGTTCTCACTGTGTCTGGGAAATGTCTCGTTATGCTGGCAATTAGTTCTGCCTCCGACAAGTTAGGGTCTAATAGCTTTCCTTTGTTGGCTACTTTCATGAAATAGTCGACTAATGACAATCCTTTGGCTGGATCGTATCTACCTGTCGCTAGCTCTACCCTAGTTTGGTTTTGTTTAGCTGGGCCCCAATATCTTGATAGGAATAAATTTCTGAATGAGCTATAAGACTCGTGACCAGCTAGTGTTAACCTGAGCCATTCTAATGCCTTGTTCTTTAAGCTTTTCTTTACTATCATCATCCTAAGCTCGTTTGGTATCCTTTTCACTTTAAAGTATTCCTCCATCTCTTTAACAAAGAGTTTTGGATCGTCTCCCTTCTCCTCGTCAAATGTAGGTGGTGTAATTTCATGTAATATGCTGTTAGTGTAACATGTGTTATGTGTTGTGTCATTGTTTGGTTGTGAACCTCTTTCTCTGTATGGTGAGTCAACATTTTGTACATTACTCAAGTAATTCTCATCTTGTACATTACTTACATCTAAATCATCTTGTCTTTGTAATGCCTTCACAACATCATTTACATTAGCCAAATTTTCTTTCCTTTTTTTCATTTCTTCATAAATTGATTTTAAATCATTCTTTATTTCTAAGTGGCTTTGTTTCATATCATTTATAGCATCCTGTTGTGAAAGCATCACATCATTCATTGTCTTAATTTTAGGAGTTACAATTTGTTCTACAGTTTCATTAATAATGTCTTTCTTTACTACCTCAATCTCTTTCCTTAATTCCTCAGTTATTTCTGTTTTTACATTTGTTATCTTACAGTCTACACTTGTATTACATTCTGTTATTTCATCCCTACATCTAGCAATTTCTTCTTCTAACACAATTTTATTCTCCCTCATCTCTGATTCTATCTTTCCCATCCTATCTCCTACCATTTCTATCCTAGCTTCTAAGGCTTCCTTTGTTTCATTTAAGTTTTTGTGAACTAATTTTAAATTAGTTTCCATTACTTTCATATTTTCTTTACACTCCTGTCTTCCTAATTCTATTTTCTGTTCTAGGTTCTGTCTACCTAATTCCATTTGCTGTTCTAAGTTCTGTCTACCTAATTCCATTTTCTGTTCTAAGTCTTTTCTCACTTCCTCCATTTTCTGACCTAAACTTTGTTCTATATCCTGTTTCAATTCTATGTTATTTTGTTTCATTTTCTGACCTAATTCTACCTTGTTTTGTTCCAGTTTCTGTTCTAGTCTTTCAAACATCAGCATCATTAACCTTTGGTCTTTACTTATTTCAGCCTGTACAACTTCTAATCCTTCCTGATAACTAGGCCTATCTGCCCCTTCCCCCACTCCTGTTTCTATCTCTTTTCGCGACATTATAATTCCTTTATCTAATTCACTTTTGGTTAAAAGTCCCACTACTTTTCCACTTCTAAGTATCATTAACTAATGGGAATAAGATAAAGATACAAAAATTTTGGATCCTACTTTTTTTTTTCTGCTGGTTCTTCGTCCGGTTATTTACGTCTCCTGGGTAGTTGGCTTCGCTAGATGATCTCCGGTGTTTTTCCCTCGTTGATTCTCCGTGTATCGATGTTTTGTTGATATCAGACGATGGTCTAATGGCGTCTTTCTCCTTCACGATAAGATAGCGTTCTTTTGGTGTTAGCACTTCGCACTCTCAATTTTGCATTCCACTCCAAATTCGCGCTCCACGTTGGGCAAGCCATTTGTGGCGGGGATTTATTAAAAGGTGGTTAACACATATATTAGCGTGAATATATCAGCAAATGGAGCACTGTTTTTGCTAAAGGGTGTAAAGTTTGTTGGAGCAGACGCCACTCTTCTTTTCAGGGGAGGTGGTCGTGGAATGGAATGCATAAATCAACGTACTTTTGTTATAAACACATTTATTCGTTCATCTACACTTCTTTTCACAAAGCAATTAGTTAACAACTCTTAAAATTGGATAGCGTCCATGCCGGTTAGAAGTTTGGATGTAATTCACATATTCACACGCTATCAACACTTATACGTCCTTACAGTTTGAAGTCACAGACGCTAATGAAAGTAGTTTTTGGCGTGGGTATAACGCAACACCGCCATTCTAGTGTATTCATCCGCGCAACAGTTCTCATTGGTCGAACTCAAACAATTGAGAAGACATTGTCTATTTTGAATATTGAAAAAATTTAGGTCCCTAATACATTCAAATTGAAAGAATTAAAAATTTACACATTCTTATAAAAATATTTACATGAACAATTTTCTATTAGTCAATATTCTGTCTCACAGAGTTGCTTTTCATCTGTACCCCATTAATACTTAAATAAAGGTTGTGTGTATAATGAGGTAAACATATTATAATTTCTCATCCATCCTTATTTTCATTGTCATGCACATAACCATTTGCCTTACCTTTGTCAGTATTTGCCAAGTTCTTTTATGTTTTCTTCCAATCTTACGTTAAAAATTCTTTTACCTCTTATTTCATTTGGTAAGCTTTCTCACTTTTGCAGAATGAACTGCTCCCTCCATAACTTGGTTTTTTCGCATTCTAAAGTGCAATGCCAAGTGTTGTCTGGTTCTTTACACATTGAATATTTCCCCTTAATGTATGCATTCCTCAATTCACTTAAACATATTACTCCTATTCTAAACACACCAGTCCTTCCCTTCCTGCCTTATCACAAATGTCAATATATTTTTCTCTTAACCAATCATTTTTCAGTGGTCTATATAAACTCAGAGATGCTTTTGACATAGAGAATAGCCCACATTTATATAGAATCTATCACATTCAACTTGTTGAAGTTGTAAATGATCATTTCTGGGGTTATTTCTTTTTCTGATTCGCATCAATGATATTCCAAAAGTTATACATTTTACAGTTGTTCCTTGTACATATAACACCTCAATGATATTTTATAAGAAAGAACTGAACAGTTCAGAAAACATGGTGATAATATAGTGGCATCTATTGTGGGCTATCAAAGCTATCACTGATGCCCATATATAAAGTAAACTAGAAATTTATAAGTAATATTAATAATAACTGCAATACCGGTCAGTTTCCCTCTCCAAGAATTAGTGCATTTGATGGAATATGTCTCGTTCTCTGCCACTGAACAAAGGGGAAAATAGGGCTTTGGGTGCTTAATGCAGCAGCCTTAGGTACGATACAGGCAAATATGGGTGAGGTAGTTGAATGCAGGAATAAGCACGCCAAGGCTTCAGAATCCCATATCACCATACGCACATGAGTGTCTCTGAAATGTGCTATATAAACCCATCTGGCTTGGAATTCTGCATAGCATGTGGAGTTAAAAGCAAGAAAGAGTGTGTTTTTAAGTGTGCGATTATTATGGTCCTCAACAGCTGTATATATTATTTATTTCCATAATGTTAAGAGAACCAAGACAGTTAGTGCTAATTCTTTGAAATAGGTGAACAATGTTTAATAAACTTATTAGAAAATGACCATTCTCGCAGTTGGAATACAAGGATAAATTAGTGATAGTAAAACAGGGAAGGCCCACTCCAGCTCTTCCACACTTGTAGTGTGAGCAAAAGGAAAAAAATAAGAATTCTTACAAAAGCCGTTTTAATCTAAACAATTATGATAAATATGTGTGGCGGTCTGGTTCATACCAATTTAATAAACTTAGTGCTGGACATACTTGTTTGCAACAGATAAAATGCCTTGGAATTCAAGTTTTGCAAATTTAGCATATTTAACCACAGCTTTGGATAAACATAAGAGATCAGCAACACATATAAATCTTTAATAGTGTTAAATACTTTTGGCACTCAATGGATAGACCATTCATTGAATTATCTGCACAAAATTGCTGACTATTTGCGTAGCGAAAAGGTTAAAGAAAATGTTGTTAGCTAATGCTGGATTTCTGGCAATGAAGTCATTAATCCTCTTGCTCTCCAATATTTTTCACTGATGGATGGGGCACTAGAAGTGGCCGGGCATATTTGAAGGTGGTCTCGATCCATTTCCTCTTGCAGATCACATAGAGGACAGAGTGGTGAAGAATATATCCCAATTCTGTTTAAATGTTTTGCCAGACAATCATGTCCTGTAATCAACCTGAAGGTTGCAACTGCTGTTTTTCGAGGAAGGTTAAAGAAAATAGAAATGTACTGAACAGATTGATTGATGCAGTTGTACTTCTTGCAAAACAAGAAACCAATTCTTCGTACTTAAGGAGTTTTTGCGAAAGCTTGGACACATTAATAACTTAAATTAAATTAAAATTTGAATGACAGAAACAGTTAACATTTTGGCATTATTGGATTCTAAACATTTTGCGGGTTGTGATAAACATTTTCCAAAAAATTTATTATTCAACTATATGTTTCCTATTTTGATATACTTACTATGTTTAAAAAATGAGCTGAAAGTGTTATATTCACCTCAAGAATTTTCTAACAAGTCTGTTCAAACCATATGAAACCAAATGGTTTGATGTCATGTACAGTGAGGTTTATAAACTATGTGAACTGATTTTAACATTTCCTTCTACTATTACAAGTGCAAAAAGGAGTTTTGCAACCTTGAAACAAATAAAATCTTATCCTATAGACAACAGAAGGATAAATTAATTTGAGCTAGTTTGCTCTTCTATTGGTGGAAAAAGACATACTTGTTTTATTGAAAAGACACAACAAGAAATAATAAATTTATTTAATAGTGTGACAATGTAGTTTATCCTTAAAGAAAGATGGCTGGAATTTATGTCTATATAAACAGATATGGTAATAAATATGGTAATAAATGTTTATTTTACTTTTGTAATAGCTATTTAATTTATACTGCCTTACAGCATGTAACGTTAACATTTAATCAATAACCCCTTATTGTCCATATCTGGCAGGCCAAGTGATAGCCTGAATAACAATTCCAGCTTATGCCACTGTAATAATAGTAGTAGTAATTACTTTTATAATAAATATTTTATGTTATTTTTTTGTCCAGTGCAAAAGATGTAAGCTTATATCATTTTATTTAAACTACCAGCACTCCTCTTGGGGAATGCTATGAGGGCAATCAAAAAGTGAATGCAGTGCAGAGGCATGTAAACAGTGGGCCACCCACAAGCACCCATTCTTCACTGCTAGAAGCTGTAGAAGTGGTACAGGTAGTCCTGGTCTTCCATGCTATGGGAGACCAGTTATTGTGGTACTGCCTATCTAATTATTCCTTAGTTGTCATATAGTGTGACCTGGTACAAGTACAGATATAACAGTTTCAAGTGAGGACTTTTTACTTCCTTACAAGAGAGCTCCTCTTTGAGAAGATGTGACTCTAAACATCATGAAATGTTGAAGGAAGGACATCTGATAATACATTGCATCTTCTTCAGAAAGATAATAGGTGCATTCCAAACTTCATGGCATGAGCAGCACAAGTGTTAGTACTAGCTAGGAAAATCATTTTGCTGGCCATAGTTGCTCTTTAAGCATAAGAAAAACCACTTTATCACCTGAGGGTTTCAATTAAAGTCTATAGTCTAGAGATGTAACTCAGCAAGTTTCTTCTAAAGATCATCCAAATAATTTTATTTCATTTAAGAAACTATCTAAACATCTGGTTGCCATATCGGGTATTTGTGAACTAACCTTTAATATATTATGAATAACTGCATCCACAGCTAGAATAAGCAAACAAGGTACAAGGGGGCTCTTGTTTGACAACCATGAATACACTATTGTGTAAAAAAAAAAATGTTTATGATCCAAATAGGAGAGAATATGCAAAATACCTTTGTAAAAGGCAAAATATTGACTGTAGTACAGCATGGTATGTGGACTTGGGTGTGCACTTTGAACTCATGTTAAGGGTAAGCATAGGTGGAATTTCTAAATTCTACAATTATTAGTGAATTTTGTTCAAACTTGTATCAGACATAATATATGTAACGAATAATGTACATGCAAATTTTCATTGCAATATCTTTAACACCTTTAAATTTATTATCTATTCTAGCTATTTTTTTGGCAGCGTACCTGAAATGCTCCTACTATGAAGATTTCAATATTTTGATAATTTTAAATATTATTCTATTATAGATAAGCACCCTCAAAAGAATGTTGGTAACAGAAAATGTTGTAATGATTGGTTTATTAAATAGAAGTTATTAACTTTGAAAAAATAATTTCTTAACAATTTTTATAGTTTTCATAGAACTTTATAATTCACCAGCTGGTAAATATTAAAATTACAGAAAAATCACTCCCATAATTCTTTTCTGTATTCTCAGTTTGTTGATTACAAGCACTCGGATTCCATACTCGGAGCAGTAAGTTTCCAGGAAATGCAGCATTCTCTCTACAACACTTGTTTTCCTCATAATGAACAAATTCAGATGTACATGAGCAATATGCATATTCTGCCTTTGGTTTGCTGGCATATTTTTCTGTTACATGTTCACACACATTAGTGTGAAAATGCTTCTTGTTGTATTCTGACACGTAAAGAAGAAGTTAAAAATATGAAATTAATCTTCATTGCCAAACAAATACTGAAAAAAGTAGCTTTGAACCTCATTAACATTAACAAGCGAGGTGCACCTTTCTGTGTTAGGTCCACTGTGCACACACATCGTTTGATGTGATTGGTGTGAGGCAAGCACAACCGCCAGCCACTCTCTTTTCAATGCTTGGCGTGATAACGCTAACAATACTAATTCATAGCAGATTGTTATTTAAAACATACTCCTCAGCATGCATTACACCAGTTGGATATATGTTGTTGTTGTTTTCTAGTGCCTTGCATCTGGCAATGAAGCCATTAGCATTCGTGCTTTCCAATACTTTTGAACTGTAGTTTCTTCTGATCTTAATGCTTCACAGGTCTTCAAGTGTTCTTCATTCATTTCTGCTGGATCGTTACACAGGACACATATCGGTGAGGCTGAGATACCAGTTGGATATATATAGATGATAGAAAAAGTTAACTAAGGAAAATTGACAGGGTATGCAACACATCACCCACATCCTTTGAAGCTATACCCCTGTTGTAGTATCATTGTATACTGTATTTGTAGTTAGTAAAGCTAGATTAGGTGAAAATGACAAATTTAAGGGTGTAAATTGTAGAATGAAGTATCTTCCGGGCTGTTATGCCGTGGTCTGCTGGAGATCTGTCTTCCAGACGTTTCGTTTACAACTGCGGTAAACATCCTCAGTGACGTTGTCGAAGTCTCCTCGTGGAAGGTATCACTGCGACTGATGCGTCGACTGTCTGTGGCACTCCATTTATACCATGTGCAACGTGCGCTGATTGGCCTGGGGCGTGCAGAGGCGTGGTGGCTGGTGGAGGGGGTTCTATCTCTCTTATACTTATGAGACAGAATATTAGACCCCAATAGAAGATCGTTCATATAAATGTTTGTTAAAAGTGTATAAATTTCTAGTTCTTGTTTGGGTGTATCAGGAACTTATTTTTAATATTCAGGATAGCCAATGTTTTCTTGTTACTAGATAGTCTGTTGTGTTCAATAATAAAAACTATTTGCGCGGATGAATACAAAATGGCGGTGTGTCTTACCAAAGCGACGCCAAGGGATCATTCATTAGCGTCTGTATGCTCAAGATGATAAGACGTGTTTTTGGTAGCGTGTGAACATGGAACTTTCACCAAACTTTTATCCAGTGTAGATTCTACCAAATCATTTAATTGTGAAGGTCTTTGATTAATTAATATGGTGCTGAGAGTGTAAAATAACGAAGTGTTAATGAATAAATATGTCGTGATAAAGGAACATTGATTTATGCATTCCATTCTGTTACCACAACCCTGTAGATAGGAATCGCGTCTGCTATCACAGTATTTCATCTTTCTGAGAAGAACATTATGTCCTGCTGTTATGTATTAACAATCTTTTTTAAAAAAACTGCACCACTTATGAAGATACTTCATTCTACAATTTAGACGCCGGCCGTGAAAGCCTACGTAGCTTTAAGGGTATAAAATAATACTGTGAATGCAACTGCACATCAAAGGGATGCTTGAGGTCAGCTATCTCACACCCTACATTGCAGGAAAATGTGCGGTAGGAGCAGAGGCCAGTTCCAGACGGTTTGAGAAGTTCCGAATGCCTGGCTTTTATAAGAATCTTTGAGAAAAGTGGATTTCCAGAAAAATCATAGCTACCTCATTCTAGGATATATGAGTCGGGTCAGCCAGAGAAGTCGGTGTTGAGAGAATTGCAAGTGAACAAGTAGAACTGTCAGAGTGAGATATACACAGTGAGCAGTATTTGTGAACAGCTGTGAGTTGCAAGGTCACAATTAATTGTAAATTGTGTTAACAATAAAACAGTGATCGTGTTTTGTGATTCAGTTTTCGAAGAAATAAAGTGACATTAAAAGTAACCGGACTTGACATTTGTTTCATTATCATGGAGTAAATACCTTTAATAATTGGAAAAATACTATACAATAAGCTATCCAGATCTAGAAATGATAAAGTGAAATATTTTTCAATGTGACAAACATATCAGTGCCATAATCTAAAATATCTACATTACTATTACTTTAGCATGGAACCTTCTAGATTTTGAATTCTACAAATATTGTTTAAAATTTAACAATTACTTAATAAAACAAGTCACTACATACTCTCCAAGAATTTATCGAGTTCATCAGTCCAGTATTTGTAGTTTTTCTCATCTGATCCTCTGTACCAAATCAATGTACTTTCAACATTTTCTTCGGGTGGCATTGGACGGAATCCCAAGCCTGGAACAAGAGATAGTTGACAGTGGCATGTAAAAAGCTTAAAAGTATGATGTCCATTACTTACATGAGTCTACCCATTTCCATTGCATCCCATACACTTTGTATTATTAATATAAAAGTTACTTCTTCTATACACTTTAAATCAAAGATTACAGAAATGCTTATTTAGAAGCAGGGCATCGGTAGACTTTTATTCAGGGTGGGGCCACATGTTAGAAGTTTGCAATCATACAATATAAATTCATTACTCTATTGTCAAAAGTTATACTATTTGTTGCAGATAATCATATCAATTCATTCTAAATAAAAATTGTTCTTTACATCAAAATTAAAACAACAGCCTAATAATAGTCAGTAATTGACTACACATTAAATTCATTAATTTCCAAGAGTGGCCCTACTTCCCCCTTTTCATAACACCCATGCTTAGAAGTTATTTAAAATTTAGTAATGTTACAGTCAGGATTTGCAAGTAACACTCAGATATTACAAGTTTGTCATGAGCTCATGTGACAAAATCTGACAACACAATGTGATACATTGACTTTACCTATTTCTATTTTATTCTATAAAGTGATTTTTGCATTCACATCACATTCCCCCTGATGTACTTTTGCTTAGAAGCTATTTCAAATTAGGCAACATGGGCTAGGTTGCATAACATGTGGAAATAGCTGTCTAATCCATGGTAAAAAATACACAACAGAAGGTATAGAACGTCAAGTGAATGTAACACATTTAAATTTAGAATTTAGATTTTTGACAACAGAATTGAAAAAATCCGATGTGTTGCACTCACATGACTTTCTCTACTCTTGTACTAACCATTCTTACAAACTCTTATTCCTATATCTTCGTGTTAGTTGAGATAAACATTTGTAAAAATTATCTTATTGCTTATTCCCTTGTAGGTGCAAGGGGAATATTAGAATACAGTAGGCTTTGAGCGATAGTGTAATCTTTTGAAGCTTTGAGATCCCGTTCTCTTTGCACACTTAACATATAAAAAAAATGAACAACGATGTTCAATTTCACGAAAGTTTTACGTTTTCCGAAACTGACACACATAACAAGGAATATCTCCGAAATGGTTCACTCTACAAAAAAAATTTATTTGGACACAAATTGTGTGTTTTAGTGAGATCTACATTTTTTGTGATGTAAAATTTTGTGTATCTCTAATGGCTTACCAGCTATGCAAAAGTCGTCCAGAGTAAATATGACTAAAGGGGCTATAGCCAGAATGTTCAACATATACATTTCATTTGTTATAAAAGTATCTCAAACATATGACATTTCAATCAAAATCATTAGAGCCATTTTCAAGAAAATCAAAATTATCGAAACATTTTCCATGTAAAGGGCAGTTTAGGGTCGGGTTATTTCTTCAAACACACACACACACACACACACACACACACAAGGAAGTTTATCTTAAAATGCTTTTTTTTGGATTCAGGGGGTCTCAAAAAATATATTTCCAGTGAAATCTCGACATCGAATTTCTGGGTGGAATACAATACTTCCCCTACTTACCGGTAGAGAAAGTAAAAAGGGTTCTGACAGGCTTTTTAGAGATTGCGACTTGTTTATTATGCCTGTAACCGGTTTTTAGGATCCAAACAATACACTTCACTATTCTAAAGCACTCACCTGGATTATTTCCTATGAGGGAACTTTCTTGTTGCCACTTAGGAACTTTTAGATCTATAGTCTGGTAAAATACAGCAATCATAGCAGAGAAGAAGCCAATCAAACCAGCATAGAAGAGCACATAGAACAATAGAATTTTTCCTGTAACAAAAATAAAAGCATTAATAAATTTTTGGCAGATATTCACACATAGAATAGCATGTATTGTAAAGTGCTACCGATAATGATGATGATGATGATGATGATGATGATAATAATAATAATAATGATAATGATAGTGGTAGTGATAGTGATAGTGACAGTGACAGTGACAGTGACAGTTTCAGTGACAGTGACAGTGACAGTGACAGTGACAGTGACAGTGACAGCGTCAGTGACAATGACAATGATGATGATAATAATAATAATAATAATAATAATAATAATAATAATAATAATAATAATAATAATAATAATAATAATAATAATAATAATAATAATAATAATAATAATAATAATAATAATAATAATAATAATAATAATAATAATAATAATAATAATAATAATAATAATAATAATAATAATAATAATAATAATAATAATAATAATAATAATAATAATAATAATAATAATAATAATAATAATAATAAATAATAATAATAATAAGCAATAAAGAAATCATTTGTAGTTAGCATGGAATAAAGTAACGGTGGAAGAAATCTATCCTCATAGAAATATACTGAGAAAGAAGGTACAAGAAGTGCATGAAATTAAACTGAAACGAAATTTTAGTAAACCAAATTGAAACAAGAATTGTGCGTATCACTGTGTGTAATTTAAAGAATGCAGACAATGAAATGTACAAAGTTTAAGAGGTAGAACTGGAACTTAAAAATTCAATGCCACAACTGGGATTTGAACCACACACGGCTTGTGTGTTTAAAAACACCAACAGTAAGTTTGTTGGCATAAATAAATAATAATTACCAAATGAAATGTACGTTTTATGCATTCCTGTATTTATATTAGTATAATTGAACAGTATTCATATTATTATCAATCAACTAATTTATCCTCTCAAGGAACTGGAGTTAGAAGCAGGCAGGTGGAGGGGCTTCCATTATCTAGATCACAGCATTGCAAGTAGGCCAATATAGGCCCATTTTAGTTCCATAACCCCTGGGAGGAAAGGATGAAGGGGAGACTCAGATCTGGACGACAATGTGCATCAGCAAAGAGGAGTTCCTAGCCTTTTAAACATGTTACCATTACTTATGCCAGTAACTCGGCCTAAACTACTCGTAATCTGAGGTCTGTGACAATCGAGACAGCTATTCCCAAACGCCACCGTCCTGCCGCGACAAACCAAGCGCCGTCCCTGATCCTACAACTCTGAAAGATGAAAGGAGGCTATGGAGATAGGAAATGCATGGTACAAGTGGAACCACTCCAGTATTCGCCTACCGAGCCAGGGAAACAACGAAAAAATGCATGATCAGTGTGGTCAGCTCCACAGAAATCTAACCTGAGACCTCCCAAATGCAAGGCTCACACGTTACCACGGAACAGGGTTGCCAACATTTAAAAGTAAAATTATCGTACCAGCCACTTAAAATTATAGATTTGGATTCAAAATTATCGTACATCTTAAACCAAATGCTACAACAATAAAAATATCAGCATAACACTTATGAAAATATAAGAGTAATGATGTTTATTATATTCACTTACAAGATTGATGACCTCAACAAATATTACAACTTTAGCACTTATGTTTCCCGCAATATTCATCTGAAAGTTCCTCAACTGTTGTACCATTATACAAATTTGTTGTTGACATAAACTTTAACATCTTCTCGTTGGATTGCAGATTTTCGGACCCACCACATTCTTTCACAAGCTGAGAATACCAAAAATGTCCATTTAGCGTATCTAGCGCCAATATGTTTCTAATTTTGGTTTTTATTATACCTAGTTTTTAAAAAAGTATTTCACAAGGAGTGTTTCTGTGGGGCAATGAAATCACTGATAATGCTACCTCCACCAGTTCTTTGAAATCAGTACTTCCACCAAGATGACATGTGCTTAACAGCACTCCAGAAACTGTTAGGTTCAGACATGTTGTTTAGTACACACGGAATATCAGATATTCCGAGTTTTCTCCATTGATCATCAATTTTCTGAACAGTGCCTTCTTCATTGAGATTATCAGATTTGGGCACACTGGCAATAAGAGGATTAAGGATAGCAATCTTCGTAGGGTTGGAAACGGTTGCTGTGGGGTGGAGACAGACAATGAGGACAAAAGTGGTGTCGCTATTTGTAATTAGTTTCATTTCGCTGGTGTGACAAACTAGTGAAAATATCGAACTGTCATACATTCAAATTATCGTACACCCCCATAATTATCGTACGAGTTGGCAACCCTGCCACGGAACCATCTGTTCGGTACTCAGACGGTAAGACCTTCACTGCAAGCTTACTGTGTTTGACTCAGGAGTTTAACTGTGGCATTGTGGTTGACACAAGTTAACGTGAGATATCGCGCTGTTTATTCCTCTCGCTCTGACGCTTTACATCCTGCTTCAAAAGTGACTTAACATTTCTTTCCCGGGACAATACATATTAGGTACTCGAAAGAGCATCTCTGATACATTTTATTACCGCAAAAAACAAAGCGATTATGATCATATTTTCAATAATATCACTATGAATTATGTTTATTGGAGACTCAAGAACCACACGGTATAATATTGTAGCAACACTAGCACTGCTTACAGTCCAACTGCCTTGTGGACAATAACTTTGAACTGTTAGAGTTACTCTGTTTACACCGTACCAAGAAGCTCCCCATTCCACAGCGCGATTGCGTGTTCAAGGACAAAGACATTCTCCTGAATTAATGACAGTACTAGCCTCTACCATTTCCGTCTTCTCCGCTACCGTTTCTATTTCTCTCATGCTAATAGTGTAAACTTCTTTGTGCCAATTTGCTAGCAGTACGTGAACAAATAAGCCGTAGAAGACCGAGTATGAATTAGATGTGTAGTAATAAACTCATGTTCCATATTTTATGCCTATGACCATAACATAAGAGCACCATAACAAAATTTGGTAATTGATTGTAAAGGTTCTTTTTTCTCTGTTTATCCTCCTCGTATAGAGAACTTGCACCACCCAGGACTCAAAAGTGGGTGCCTAAGATCAGATGCTTGTGGAGGAGTAGACACAATCTGGATCAGAGAGAGTAGCTAGAATGGGTGATCCGCCCGAAGCCTGGCATGGGAGTGAGGAAGGAGATGATATGAAATGAGGGCGAAATGGATGAAAAAAAAGGGATGATGCGCTGTTGGTGGTATGAATGGCGGGAGAAAACAGGCGAATCTGTAGCAAAACCGTCTAGACTCCTCATTGTCCAGGAAAAATCCCACTACGGTTCCTTAGGATCGAACCCGACCACCTTGGTGAGAGGCGAGCTGTGGGTTCTAAAAGTTCTGCAGCATATTCCGTCTCAAAACAAGCACTGAATACCTGTATAAGTTCAATGAGATGTATGTTCAACAATTTTCATTATGAGAATTGATACCTTTAAGTCATAAATACCAATCCTTGTGCACCAAAAGAGATACTCGGTGTCTAAAGTACGGCTGTAACGGCTGTTACAATAGGTATAATAATGTAAATAATGAGGTTGATAGTATATCTATTTCAATCTATGAAACCTTGACAATACTTAATAATTAGTATTGTGGTGGAATTTTCGACCCGAAGAAAAGGGTGCGTTGGTGATGAAGTACAACCAGTGAAGTTGAATGAACAGGAGAGAAATCATTAAAAATAACACACAAGATAATATGTGAAATGAGGTAAAATAAGGCAATGTTAAATTCAAAGAAAATATGACGGTGAACATGACGGACCTACGAAATAATAACTCCAGTTATATTCTCAGAAGCACCCGACCTGACGTGTAGATAGCGGTTGTTGTTCGAAAAAAAAATGACTAGCAGAAATATCAACTTTATAAATCTTGTGTTTGAAGTTTGACGATGCTACGTTGTTTAGTATTTGTTTGGCAGCCATCAATAGTGAACGCTCTCAGCGGATTTGTAAACAGGAAAAAATGGGTCATCGTTATGTGATACAATACTTTCGTTTGGAAGGTCTCGGTCCAACCAATATCACAGTCTACTCTAGGGGTGTCTGGTCTTTAGTATACAACAGTGGCAGAATGGCAGAGTTTAAGAGAGGCCGCACGAGCTGCCAAGATGAACATTGCACTGGTCGACCAAATGAGGTGACCAGACAAGATATGGTAAAGAATATCCACAAAAAGATATTGGATAACCATCGACTGAAAGTGCGCGAGCTAGTAGATATGGTAGCCATTTCAAAAAATGTACACCGCATATTGACTAAAAAGTTGGTTGGGTGCCGCATTTGCTCACAATGTAACAAAAACTACGTCGTGAGAATGCTTCGATGGAGTATTTGGAGAATGTTTACGTCGATTCATAACCTTGGATGAAACTTGGGTCATTACTTTACACCTGAGACAAAAGAACAGTCAAAATAATGGACTGAAAGAGGAGAATCCGCTCCAAAGAAGGAGAAGAGTTGACCATAGTCAAGGTCAGTTTTGCGTCAGTGTTTTTGGGATGCGCATAAGATCATCTTCCAGATTATCTTGAAAAAGGAAAAACAACTAATGGCGACTATTATACGAGCTTATTGCAGTGTTTGAGTGATGAAATCAAGAAAGGTAGCCGTATTGGTGTAAAATGAAATTTTTGTTTCATTAAGACTATGCATCTGTTCAGACTACGTTATCGCGATGTCCAAAATCAGCGAGTTGAAGTTCGAATTGCTTCCTCTCTATTTGCTAGATTTAGCCCCCTCGGATTATTTCCTGTTTCCCAACTTGGAAAAATGACTCGGCGGTTCTCACTATAAACAGCGTATCGATGCTATTGAGCATCTCTGGGAAAAGTATATCGAGCTAAAAGGAGGCTATTTGGAGAAATAATACCCATATCTTCCCCAAGTCTTTTGTTTTCTTTGTTAGGTCGAGTATTTCTCGATATATTTGTTTTGTCACAAACTAGAAGCTTCCATATCTGTGAATCCAAGTAATCAAACAACATTTCATCGAGAAGATTTCTATAAATTGTGTATAGAAAGTGTTAGTTTGAGAAAAACATTTCTAAACGTAAAAATCATCCTTGAAATCCTATTTTCTTTTTCAGTGTCTGAGCAAGTTCCTTTAGTCCTATTCCTATGCAGTTAAAACTTAGACAATAAATAGCCATTTCACTTGGAGAGGCGCTCTTTTAAGATGTGCAGTTGAATAATCCTTCAGAGTCAAATTCTGCACGTTTAGTTTAAACAGTAGAATATCGCATATGAAATAAAGTTCGTCTTACACCATACTCTGAATGTAGAAAGACAGTCCAGCAAAACAGTTATTGTTCTAGGGCAAAGGAAAAGCATGTGGAACTGCAAATAGGCAAGTAAGTGTATCTTGAGGAATGACATAATGATAATGAGGATAATAGTAACAATTAATGATGAGGATGATGATAATGATAATGATAATAATAATAATAATAATAATAATAATAATAATAATAATAATAATAATAATAATAATAATAATGATAATGATGATGATGATGACGATGACGATGACGATGACGATAACGATAACCATAATAATAATAATAATAATAATAATAATAATAATAATAATAATAATAATAATAATAATAATAATAATAATAATAATAATAATAATAATAATGATGATGATGATGATGACGATGACGATGACGATGACGATAACGATAACCATAATAATAATAATAATAATAATAATAATAATAATAATAATAATAATAATAATAATAATAACAACAATAATAATTAATAACAATAAACTATCTCCTGCTTTACCGGCAGCACTATGAAGTAGTGGTATAAAAACACTGCTACTGGATAAAGTGCCCACTTGCAGATATGAGGTGACCTAAATTAGTAGTGCTCTTTAGATGATTCACAGAGACCTAAAAGTAAAATTGATTGCCACATCACAAAGGAATAGTATCTCGCATTGTACATATGCAGATACGAGTAATACATTGGAATATGCCAGCATGGTCAAAGCTGTTGAGTGGCGGAACTGTGTTCTGCGAGAGCATATAGAAAACCTTCAGGTTTCTCCGTGGTCTAGTGGTCGGCATGCTAAATTCTAGGTATAAAGGTTCATAAGTTCATAACTGTCTGGGAGAAGTGTTTGCTTAAAAAATAAAATCTGATGCGTTGCACTCACGACTTTCTCTACTCTTGTACTAGCTATTCTTACGAACTCTTATTCCTCTATCTTTTTCATATTAGTCGAGATAAACATTTGCAGAAATTATCGTATTGCAAATTTCCTTATAAATGCAAAGGGAATATGCGAATACAATAGCCTTTGAGCAATAGGCAAATCTTTTAAAGATGGTCGCTATATAAAGGCTTTGAAATTCCGTTTTCTTTGCACGAACAAGAGATAAAAAGTGAATAACGACCTCCATTTGAGAACAATTTTAAGTAGTGCAAAACTTACACAAATAACAATGAATATCTCCGAAACAGTTCACTCCGCCAAAAAAAGAATGCGTTTGGACATATTTTGTGTGTTTTAACGAGATCTACATTTTTTGTATAGTAGGATTTGGTCTATCTCTTGTGGTTTAGCAGAGGTCATCAAGAGTAAGCAGGACCACATGCGTTATAGCCAGAAAATTCAAAATATACATTTCATTTGCTCTAAAAATATCTTAAACATATGGTATTTTAATCAAAATCGTTAGAGCCATTATTGAGAAATTAAAAATTTTCGAAAATTTTTCCATGTAAAGGATAGTTTATGTTGGAGGAAGTTTCTTCAAAATCTTCGCGTCGCATCCTTGAAAAATATTAACTTATAACCAACTTTCGGTTTTAACCGACTTTTTCGTTTTTGAGTTATGCGCGCGCGATCTTTTCTAATTTATTTTATTCAGGGACCTCAAAATACCTATCTAGTGGTTCACCTGTTCTTTAGTCATTTTGGAGATAGGTCACACTTCATATTCTGTAAGGAAGAAGGTCGAAATTACCGTGCTTTTCGACCATTTTGTAGCCATGCAAATCTAGCCTGTTCTTCATGGGAGAATAGACCTTAGCAGCGTATGCTTTTGGAATGGACTGCTGCTAAGGTCTAAGGTCCATTTTCCTATGAAGAGTAGGCTAGCTCTGCAAGGCTAGCAAATGGTCGACAAGCACGGTAATTCCGACCTTGTTGCTTTTAGAGTATCAAGTGCTGCTTGTCAAGTAACAGGTGAATCACCTGATATATTTCCGGTTAAATCTCGACATCGTATGTTTGGTTCGAATACAATACTTCCCCTACTTATTATATGTAGTAGAGAAAGTAATAAATAGGTGTTTGGTATTATGCACAAAGTACTGCGTTGAATATTGTCCAAGGTAGGAGCATAGGTTTTGTTGCAAAGACTGAAGAATGCTCTCGCAAATAATAATTTATATTGCAACTATAGTGGTAATGATGATGGTGGTGGTGATGATGGTGGTGGTGATGATGGTGGTAATGATGATGGTGGTGATGATGATGGTGGTGGTGATGATGATGATGACGACAACCACTATTGAAGGTGATCTAGACAAAAAGCCAATTCAATTCAGGCTTGGGAGTGTCTTATTACAAGGAAACCCTAAAAATCGCATCTTCTCACATAATTTAAATCTGCCCTTAATTCTTCAGCAAATATAATTCTTAAGCATATTCTTAGCATTGGATTATACTTATGATTGTGCAGAAAAAGAAAATGTGTCGCATAGATCTTGGCGTTTCAAGTGCAAAATCATTAAGCCAATGGAAGTTTATGAGGACGCTTTCACATCTGAGGAAAATTACATCCATAATGCAAATCAGAGTTTCAGTTCTTCCAGTTTATAAGATTGCGCACCATATCCCAAAATTTTATCTTGATCGCATTTGCTGAAGTGGCTGAACGGCGCCCGTCCCGGAGCCGATGTGGGTCGATAGGCAAGGCGCCCTGACGTCAGAGACATGGGAAGCTGGAGTATTGATCGACGCCATGTACCACTGCATGTGAGGATTGTGCTCAAAGGAGGGCAGGAACCACCACTGACCTAGATTAAGGAAGCAGGCGAACTGCTGCTTCAGAATTTCTGCGTCTGCTGTCCATGTCTATTAGGAACAGCATTCTGACACACTGCTCACACTGATGATTGCACTGCAGGAATGGACTTCCATTGTCTTGTTTTCATCTCGCCTGTTTACAACGACCAGTCATTGCATAATTCTGAATATATCATAGCACAGAACTACAATTGTTATTCTAAATTAAAAGACACAGTTTGAATTAAAACAAAGTTTTAAGCTACTTTTGTTAGAATTTGAGCAGCAGAGGAATTTAGATCAATGAAAAATTAACTGCTTACGGTTTAGTAAGTAAGTTTTACACGTGAACACAAAAGCATGTTAATAATAAACATTGTTCATATAAAGTTGTAGGTGGAAATTTTGTCGGAAAGGGGCACTAGGCGTGTATTGTGAAACATCTTTACTTTCTCTACTATAGTAAGTATTGCATTCGATCCAAAATTTCGATGTCACGATTTCACTTGAAATATGTTTTGAGGCCCACTGAATCCAAAAAAAGTAATTTTACAAAAAGACCCGTGTGTGTGTGTGTGTGTGTGTGTGTGTGTGTGTGTGTGTGTGTGTGTGTGTGTGTGTGTGCGTGCGTGCGCGCGCGCGTGTGTGTCAGCAGCATAATTCAAAAACGAAAAGTTGCTTAAAAACGAAGTTGGTATTCAAAGATGCGACACAAAGATTTTGAAGAAAATTCCTTCCCCTTAACTTCCCCTTACATGGAAAATTTTTCGAACATTTTGTTTTTCTCAAAAATGGCTCCACGATTTTAATTAAAATGCCACATGTTTAAGATATTTTCATGGCAAATGAAATGCATATTTTGAACTTTCTGAGTGTTATGGGGTCTCTACTGCGGAATATTTGGTTTCCATCCTCGCTGCAAGTTCGTTCTGGATTTATAACGTTAATATTGCTTTCCTTACATTGAGGTTACTTTTTTACGACCAAGTGTAAGAGAAATGTTGAAATGATATTCGCTTTGGCAATTTATGTGTTTTTTACTCCATAAAGTACACTTCTTTATGTTTCGATTTGTTTGTTTTAAGTAAGTGAATAATTCTTTCCTCATTTACTTTGAATCTCTACTGCATGAAACAAGCAAATAAATAAACAAATAAATAGTGATTTAACTTTAGTTAACCATTTCAAAATAGTAATTATGCAAACGCAAATCCCATTCTTTGTGCGTATTCCATGTAGAGTGTTTGTACATTTGTTCTCTCCATATTCATGTTTCGCTATGCGAAAAGCCAATATATGTTGTTTAGGTAGTAGCGAGGTGAGAAGCGATGAAGCGCCAATAACGATGGGTGGAGATGAGAAGTTAATCTTCTATGTTTGAGAAACGCCCAATGTAGCGTTCTAATGCACAAGGATACGAAAACGCAAACTGCCCGAAACTGAGAAACAGTTCATTTAACCAAGAACCATCAATTGAGGGCTTTTTCCAAGATTATGAGGTTTCAACGAACCTTTGATCAAGTTGCTGATGACACGTATAAAAGTACTGCATTTTACATTTTCTACTACGTGTAGTAAGTAGAGGAAGTATTGTATTCCATCCAAAAATTCGATGTCGAGATTTTACCGGAAATATAAGTTTTGAGGCCGCCTGAATCCAAAAAAAGGCATTTTTAGAAAAAGGTCCGTCCGTCCGTCCGTCCGTGTGTGTGTGTGTGTGTGTGTGTGTATGTGTGTGTGTGTGTGTGTGTGTGTGTGTGTGTGTGTGTGTGTCTGTCTGTGGACAGCATAACTCAGAAATGAAAAGTCGGTTAAAAACCAAAGTTGGTATTTAAGATTAATGTCTTTCAAGGATGCGACACGAAGATTTTGAAGAAAATTGCTACACCATAAACTATCCTTGAATTGGAAATTTTTTCGAAAATGTTGATTTTCTCGAAAATGACTCTTAACGATTTTGATTAAAATAACACATATAACACATATTCTTAATTAAATTAATATTTCCAATTTTTTGGCTTTAGCCCACGTATCATGTTTACTCTGACTGACTTTTGCACAACTGGTAAATCGTAAGAGATAGACCATATCTTACTATACAAAAGTGTATAAATGTAGATCTCGTTAACACACAATTCATGTCCAAATAACTTTTGTGGAGTGAACCATTTCGGAGATATTCCTTGTTATTTGTGTGAGTTTTGCAATACTCATACTTTTCTTAAATGGAAGGTCATTTTTCATTTTTTATATCTTAGCTGTGCAAAGTGAACATTTCAAATCCTTCATACAGCGACCAGCTTTGAAAGATTTTACTATCGCTCAAAGCCTACTGTTGGCCATGACTAGCCAGTTGATTCTCACGACACTGCTATAAGAAATTGCTAATTATACTTATTAATTGGTGACATATATACATACTTTTTATTCGCTTAAGTTTAGAAGATACATACTAATTTGTGGAAATATTAGTAATAAGATTTTTATATCCAGAATTTATTGAAACCTATACGTTATGATGCTTTCGAAATGGCGATATTTACGTTGACAACACATTTTCTAGCTTTATGTTTGTGAAAGAAAAGAAGTAATTGTCATTGTCAGGCAAGAAAATAGGGGATTCATTCTTGATCCTAAATCCGACTTGAAACAAATGTAGATCAAATTAAGGAGGTTGATAAGGCAGAAAACCTTACATTCCTTATTTAAGAGAAAAATACAACATTTCAAATTGGAAAGTGAATGGTCCACCTTTTGTGCTCGTGGAGTGATTATATTTACTGTTAATTTGTTCCGACGTTTTGAATTGCAATTAAGTGTTTTAGAAAATATTGATTTAAAATTATCCGTGGTTCTTTGTGCATTTTGCACAATCATCTGTATACTACACTAAATTAAATTCCAAATTTTATAATAATTTTATACATTATTACATTTTGTCTCTAAAATATTTTTACATTACGCGATTTTTTATCATTTGTCATTCATATTTAAAATTGTATTTTTCTTACAGATCTATTAGCAGAGGTGTCTTTATGACAACCGTAAAATAGGACAACTATCCAAGTTTTGGGCTTTCTCCCATGTTTCCCTTACACCTGCAAGAATACAACCAATAATTTCTGCAAATGTTTATCTCGACTGAAGTCCTGGCAATTGACAGCATTGTCAAACAGCAAAATAATTTTTTTCGACTGAAATGAATGAGATAGAAGAATAAGTGTTTGTGTTTGAGTGAGTATTGTTTAAGGGCCCGTCGACAGCTAGGTCATTAGGGCTAGAAGTGTTTGTAGGAATAGTTGGTGCAAGAATAGAGAAAGTCATATGGGTGCAACACCTCAGATTTTTTTTTACTTCCTCCACTACATATAGTAAGTGGAGGAAGTGTTGTATTCCACCAAAAAATTCGATGTCGAGATTTCACCGGGAATATATGTTTTGAGGTCCACTGGATCCAAAAAGAGCACTTGTGTGCGTGTGTACCTCAGACTGTGGACAGCAAAACTCAAAAACGAAAAGTCGGTTAAAACCAAAGTTGGTATTTAAGTTTAATATCTTTTAAGGATGTGATACAAATATTTTGAAGAAAATTCCTTCACCCTAAACTATCCTTTATATGGAAATTTTTTGGAAAATGTTCATTTTGTCGAAAATGGCTCTAATGATTTTCATTAAAATGCCATATGTTTAAGATATTTTTATAACAAATGAAATGTATGTACATTTTGAACTTTCTGACTATAGCCTATGTAGTCCTGTCTACTCTTGATGACTTCTGAATAACTTTTAAATTGTAAGATAGACCAAATCTTACTATACAAATCAAGTAGATCTCGTTAAAACATACAATGATTTTCTGTAGAGTGAACAATTTCGGAGACAGTCCTTGTTATTTGTGCGAGTTTTGGAATATTTAAACTTTCTCAAGTGGAAGATCGTTATTAATTTTTTTATATCTTAGCCTGCAAAGAGAACGGAATCTCAAAATTTTAAAAGATTTGACTGTCCCATATTCCCCTTTCATCTACAAGGATATAAGCAATAAAATAATTTCTGCAAAAGTTTATCTCAACTAACACGAAGAAGGTACAGGAATAAGAATTTGTAAGAATGGTTAATACAAGAGTAGAGAAAGTCATGTGAGTGCAACACATCAGACTTTTTTATTAAAAGTAAAGTATATTTAACATTCACGAACTATTAACAAAGCGATTTGGTACCAACTTGGTGAATCACTTACACAAAACCGAATCTTCAGTGTCTTCTTATAAATTTGATTTTGTTTTCACACTATTTGTAAATGCACATTGATTCATTACTTTCTCTACAGCTTACCCATAGCATAAGTTATACCTAAGCTATTCAAGGAAGGGTGACAACTTGCAAATTGAAAGGTCGGAGGACGAGGGCAGGGATTCTTTTGGGCCTAAAAATCCTTAGCATAGCTTCATTCAGAGGGAAGTAAACCGTTGCCTGATGAAGAGGCTTCTGAGCAAAATTAAGATGTTTTTCACGCGTCATATAGAATGGGACGCTGATAACCATAGCGGTTCAAGAACGTCCATATATAAAGTACAATTTCAATTTATTGTAGGTACAATCAGGAGAGGGGACTTTAATAAGCCTAAGCAATAGTGAAATCTTTTAAGTGTTGGTCATTAAGTGTTGACCTTGACAGTCTCTTTGCATGTCCAGGACATAAAAAGCACGAATAACTGCTTCTCATTTGAGAAAAGTATAGTATCGTAAAATTCAAAGTCATCCAGAATGACAAACATGAAAGTCAAGGGTACACAACATAAAAAGTTGTTAGTACATTTAAAACAAATCTGATGTGTTGCTCTCACACGATTTTCCTTATTCTTGTACTAACCATTCTTACAAACTCTTATACCTATCTTCTTCCTGTTAGTTGAGATATGCATTTGTACAAATTATCTTATTGCTTATTTCCTTGTAGGTGCAAGGGGAATATTAAAATACAGTAGGCTTTGAGCGATAGTCAAATGTTTTAAAGCTTTGAGATCCCGTTCTCTTTGCACGCTTAACATATAAAAAATGAACGATGTTCCATTTCACGAAAGTTTCAATTTTCCGAATCTGACACAAATAGCAAGGAATATCTCCAAAATGGTTCACTCTATAAAATTTGTTTAGACATAAATTGTGTGTTTTTGCGATATGTACATTTTTTGTAAAGTGAGATTTTGTCTGTCTCTTACGGTTTACGAGTTATTCAAAAGTCATCCATAGTAAACAGGACTATATAGGATATAGCCAAAAAACTCAAATCATACATTTCATTTTCCATACAAATATCTTAAACATTTGACTTTTTAATCAAAATCATTAAAGCCAGTTATCAACTTTGGTTTTTAACCGACGCTTCCTTTTTTAGTTATGCTGTCCACAGACAGACACACAGAGTGACACACACAAACACACACACACACACACACACACACACACACACACACACACACACACACACACACACACACACACGCACAAACCTTTTTGTAAATTTTTTTTTGGATTCAGGTGGTCTCAAAACATATATTTCCGGTGAAATCTCGACATCGAATTTTTGGGTCGAATACAATACTTCCCTTGCTTCCTCTACGTGGTAGCGAGAGAGAGAGTAATTAGATCCTCACCAATTGTACGATTAGGTCATGACAACCTCACTCCATGTCGTTTTATTCCGTGCAATCAATAGACATGTATGACATGAGCTTCCTAAGTAGGTGCTTGCTGGAGGTCTGAAGAAGCAGTTAACTTGTTTCTTTGCACTGTGCTAATAGGCAGATTCATTAACGGTTGTGCAATCTTAAGAGAGAGGATAACTAGTGTTATTAGTTCGTCATAACATTTTTAAACTGACATGCACAACAACTGAGTTAACACAATCCTAGTTTGTTTTGAAGACACAAATAACGGTGCTTTGTTAGTGTGAGACTATATCCCATGTATATGAGTAACCGGCATGATAAACATTACTGAATGGTTTCTAGAATCCTTAAAAATACGAACTCCGAAAGCTTAGCTGTTTTAAGGTGGCGACCAGGTAACACCTGCCGTTTTATATGTAGATATACGTAAGCAAACCTTAGGGAATTTAATAAGGAAATACGTATTGCGTTTATTGATTTTGAAAAAGGCCTTTGATAGAGTAAACTGATGTAAAATGTGGCAAATATTGGAAGAAAGAGGACACCC
The DNA here is from genome assembly GCA_030765045.1 of Tenodera sinensis. Classification (NCBI taxonomy): domain Eukaryota; kingdom Metazoa; phylum Arthropoda; class Insecta; order Mantodea; family Mantidae; genus Tenodera; species Tenodera sinensis. Next base: position 169,630,872 of record CM060963.1, on the reverse strand, counting down.
ACAGCAACGTGTAAGAATAATACAATGTTTCTACTTTCAAACAAAAATAAATGTGAGGAACAATGGTAAAATTTCCGCAAAATTGTTTATTAATCAGGGTGTCAGACAAGGGTGTACTTTATGACCTACACGCTTTAGTATTTATATTGACGATCTAGTGAGCAAATGGAAGCAACTAATAAATGTCGGTTTTAAAACTTCAAAGAACAAGTTTTTAAATATACTATTGCTTGCCGACGATTTGGTTGTTATTCGAGATAGCGAGTGTGCCCTACAAAATTATATTTTTAAACGTAATGAACTTTGTGAACAATATAACATGAAAATTTATTTCATAAAAACAAAGGTAATGGCATTCATAGGGAAAGAATCGATTAGAAAAATATAGCTGTAAATACTCTTTGTGTAGCACAGGTGAGCTATTTTAACTACTTGGGAAGCGATATTAATCATGATAAGGAATACGACGTGGACAATAAAATATCCAAATTTCCAAGAGTGTGTAGAACAATTAATAGAACATGTAGAAACAAAATACACAAGGAAACAAAATTAGAGCTTTACAAAGCTATGACTGGGCCTATACTAGCATGCGGAAGTGAGACTTGGACATTAACTAAAGAGCAACAGAATGAACTACAGGCTTCAGAAATGAAATTCTTAAGAAGTGTGAAGGTAGTATGAAGAGAGACCTAATAACAAATGAAAGTAGGTATAAGAGAAGAGTTATGAATTTTTAATATAAATGAAAGGTTAAAAGATTTCAAACAAAAGTGGAAAGAACATATTGAAAGAACAGACTTACTAAACAAATAATGCAATATTATCCTAAAGGAAGGAGATCGGTGGGCAGACACAGGCAGGCGATAGCTGGAAGACTTTCAAGAGGCACTTGATTGTCTGTGCCATGAAGTGAAGAAGAAGAAGATGTAACTACACATGAACTTCTTTGACATATTTTTACATTCTCTACTGCTAAGAAGGGGAAGTATTGTATTCCACCCAAAAATTCGATGTCGAGATTTCACCGGAAATATATGTTTTGAGACCCCCTGAATCCAAAACAAGCATTATTAGAAAAAGGTCTATGTGTGTCTGTGTCTGTGGACAGCATAACTCAAAAACGAAAAGTCGATTAAAAACCAAAGTTGGTATTTAAGTTTAATGTCTTTCAAGGATGCGACACGAAGATTTTGAAGAAAATAGCCCCACCCTAAACTACCCTTTACATGGAACATTTTTCGAAAATTTTGATTTTCTTGAAAATGGCTCTAATGATTTTGATTAAAATGTTAGAGATATTTTTATGACAAATGAAATGTATATCTTGAATTTTCTGGCTATAGCCCCTGTAGTCGTATTTACTCTGGACGGCTTTTGCATAACTGGTAAACCGTTAGAGATAGACCAAATTATACTATACAATAAATGTAGACCTTGATAAAATACACAATTTATGTCTGAATAAATTTTCTTGTAAGGTGAACCATTTCGGAGATATTCCTTGTTATATGTGTGAGTTTCAGAAATCATAACTTTCGTGAAATGGATCATCATTGTTCTTTTTTTTATATGTTAAGTGTGCAAAGACAACATAATCTCAAAGCTTTAAAACATTTGATTATCGCACAAAGCCTACTGTATTCTAACATTCCCCTTGCACCTACAAGGAAATAAGCAATAAGATAATTTGTACAAATGTTTATCTTAACTAACACAAAGAAGATAGAAGCATAAGAGTTTGTAAGAATGGTTAGTACACGAGTAGAGAAAGTCATATGAGTGCAACATATCAGATTTTTCAAAATATAACGAAATACGCATTTCAGATTATGGAAGTATGGCAATTCCTGGGGTTTCCGTTGTGCAGTCCTGCGGTTCTACATCTTTGACAGTTTCCGGGATAATAATGTGAACGCAGTAACAAGAAAGTACTTTTACCTACTATATTGCAAAGCTAGACAATTAGTTAACTGTTTACATTAACAAAAGACAAACTTTATATGCACGTGAACAAAAAGCACCGAAACAAAAGCCATATTTCTTCGTAAACAAAAGCCACACCTTCATTCAAGAGAAGTTCTACTCAGGAAAGACAATTGTTCTAGTTGTTTCTCCTCTTGCTATAATTGCTAGATGGTTTTCTGCAACTTCTACTTTTCACAAAAATAAGCGAGTACGGTATTTTTATTCACTTTCAAACCTCTGCTGCTGCACTCTTGTTGAGCTTTGTGTAGCTACAGTATATTTTCTTGCCGTTTTCTGAAAAATACAGAACGTCGCATGCTCAATTACTTCTCTTATTGCAGGTGGTAGAACAGGCCTGTACAACCGGTGCTCTCTGAGCGCAGCCCGCTCACCGCCTTGCACTGATAACTGTATGTTTAGCAGATAGAGAAAATGAAGGTTGCTCAAGGTATTCCGCGAGTAGTCTAGTCGCTGTATGAACTTTTGAAATTCTATTCTATTTTCACAGCCAAGAGATAAAAACATGAATAATGACCTTCCATTTCAGAAAAGTTTAAGTATTGCAAAATTCGTACAAATAACAAGGGATATTTCCGAAATGATTCATTCCACAAAAAAGCATTTGGACATAACGTGTGTTTTAACGAGATCTACATTTTTTTTTTGTATGGTAAGATTTGGTCTATCTCTTACGGTCTATTAGTTATGGGAAAGTCATAACAGTACTACATGGGTTATAGCCAGGAAATTCAAAATATACATTTATGTCGACGGGCCCTTAAACCCGACACACTCACTCACTCAAAATATACATTTAATTTGCAATAAACATATCTTAAACAAAAGGTATTTTAAACAAAATCGATTTTTGAGAAAATAAAAATTTTTCATGTAAAGGGAGTTTAGAGTGTAGGAATTTTCTTAAAAATCTTCATGTCGCATCCTTGAAAAATATTACGCTTAAATACCAACTTTGGTTTTTAACAGATTGTTCGTCCTTGAGTTCTGCAGACAAAACACACACGCGCTCGCACGCACGCACACACACACACAGAGAGAGAGAGAGAGAGAGAGAGAGAGACGCGGGCCTTTTTCTAAAAATGCTTTTCTTTGGCTTCAGGAGGATCCAAAACATATATTTCCGGTGAAATCTCGACATCGACTTTTTGGGTCTAATATAATACTTCCCCTACTTACTATATCTAGTTTAAAAAAAAAAAAAAAAAAAAAAAAAAAACCTGAAATGTTGCACTCACATGACTTTCTCTACTGTTTTACTATTACAAATTCTTATCTTCTTCATGTTAGTCGAGATAAACATTTGCAAGGACGTCTTGGGCTATAGCCAGAAAATTCAAAATATACACTTAATTTGCAATAAAATATCTTAAGCATTGGTATTTTAATGAAAATCGTTAGTCAGTTTTTGAAAAAAATAAAATTTTTGAAAAATTTGCCATGTAAAAAGGGTAGTTTAGGTTGGAGGCATTTTCTTCAAAATATTGTAGTATCCCATACTAAAGATATTAAAGTTAAATACCAATTTTGGCTTCTAACCGATTTTTCGTTTTTGAATTATCCATCAAGACACACAGACACACACACATTTTTTTTCATTTTGTTGTTTAACGACGTTATGAATTGCCAGGATCACAGCGTCGCTGGTGGAGCTGTCGTTTTTAAGCACACTTCAAAAACCATCGGTCTGGGCCGGATTTGAACCCGCGACTTTGGGATCAGTAGGCCAGCGTCTAACCCATTTATTTTTCCGATATTTTTTCTAGCTAAAGTCCACAACGTTTAATTGTTCGAGTGTAGTGTTTTATGAATTTATTTTTCCGATTACATTTTTCCGAATATACTTTTCAACAGACAATTTTTCGCAAGCTAAATGTCCGAATTGCCATTTCTCGGATCAAACTGAACTACTACATTAGAGGAGAAATGTCTCCCCTGTATACTACTAAGCAAAGCCTGCTTTATTGTTTATGCATGATCAATGTACCGTTGTTTGTTTAATGATTCGAACGTATTTTAGTTGTAATATGGATAAATTTACCGCGTAAAGCCTATGTAACGTATTAGCAAAAGCTGCAAGGTATTTAACATTATTTACCAATATCCAGTTATCCGTTAACGATGTTCTTAAGCTCATAACGGAAGAAACATATCTTAACTGGAGATTTATGTCCATGGTCCACCTGTCGGTCTGGGTGGCTCAGTTGGTCAGACGCTGGCCTAGTGATCCCAAGGTCGCGAGTTCAAATCCTGCCCAGACCGATGGTTTGTAAGTGTGCTTAAAAACGACAGCTCCATGTCAGTAGATTTAGTGGCGTGTAAAAGAACTCCTGAGGGACGAAATTCCGGCACACCGGTGACGCTGATATCCTGGCAGTTGACAGCGTCGTTAAACAACAAAATAATTTAATTTTTATTTCCACAGTCCACCAATTCAATAATTAGAGGAACACTATTACACCAAGATTTAAATGCCTCAAGAGCAATAGACAAGATTTATCTGTATTTTCAAGAATGAGTCTGGAAACTGGCATATACTCGCTTTACTTCATAACATTTCTAAAAGAGACTCCATTTGGTGTTGCAGCAGTTATTGTAATTTCGATCATTATCTCTTATTGGAAGTAAGCAAGGTAAGTAAAGTAAGTAAAGTAAGTTAAGTAAGGTAAGTTAAGTAAGTACGTACGTGGGTAAGTATAGTAAGTAACTAAGTAGGTAAGTGAGTGAGGAAATTAGTAAGCAAAAAGTAAGTGGGTAAGTAAGTAGGCAAGTAAGTGAGTGATTGATTGAGTAAGTATAGTAAATAAGTGAGTAGATAAGTAGGTAAGCAGATAAGTAGGTAAGGGAGTAAGTATAGCAAGTGAGTAGGTAAGTAGATAAGTAGGTAAGTGAGTAAGTAAGTAAATAAGTGAGTAGGTAAGTAGGTAAGCAGATAAGTAGGTAAGTGAGTGAGTAAGTATAGTAAGTAAGTGAGTAGGTAAGTAAGTAAGCAGATAAGTGGGTAAGTGAGTGAGGAAGTATAGAAATAAGTGAGTAGGTAAGTAAGCAGATAAATGGTTAAGTAAGTATAGTAAGTGAGTAGATAAGTAGGTAAGCAGATAAGTGGGTAAGTGAGTGAGTGAGTGAGTGAGTGAGTGAGTAAGTATAGTAAGTGAGTAGTTAAGTACGTAAGCAAATAAGTAGATAAGTGAGTGAGTGAATATAGTGAGTGAGTGAGTGAGTGAGTAAGGTTTAAGGGCCCGTCGACAGCAAGGTCATTAGGGCCCCTAAATATAGTGAGTAGGTAAGTAGGTAAGCAGATAAGTAGGTAAGTGAGTAAATATAGTGAGTAGGTAAGTAGGTAAGCAAATAAGTAGGTGAGTGAGTGACTAAATATAGTAAGTGAGTAGGTAAGTAGGTAATAAGATAAGTAGGTAAGTGGGTGAGTAAGTAAGGCAAGTAAAGCAAATAGAGGAACTAGAGAAAGTAGAGCAACTAAAGCAAGTAGAGCAAGTAAAGTAAGTAGTAACAAAGTAAGTGACAACTACAATACTTAAAATCTACAATTATTACAGTCACTGTACAAAATAGGTCTTCATGGTCCTGTCAAAATAAGTAATGTTATCAAATATGACCCAATTAAAGTCTTGAAAATTATATTAAGGGCATGTAAGAAAAACATAAAATGAAAATTTGAATATCAGTTTATTTATTATTTCTCCGTACTTAGTTTAAACATTTTTTCAAAGTACAATTCAGACGCTAATAGAACGTCTGCATTCAAAATGCCTATAAACACACAACGAAATTACAAACTACTACAGAATAGAGAGAACGTTACATTGTGTAATCTAGAAGAGGAGAAATGAAATTGTTAATGCAGTGATACACACATTATTTAGTCTAAACGTGCCGAGAAGATAAAATCTATTATGAATATGTAAGGTTACACACAAATTCTGCACGTGCCGTAACAGCTGGAAATTCACAAAATGTTCGAGTTGTTAAAGGACACCATCAGTTCTTACACACGCATCCTGAGAAAAAACAAGAGACGAAAGCTGAAAGAGTTCAAAGTGCTGCTGAACACCACCCGGAGTTTCATCTCATCCATCCTAGACATTGAGAAAGGAGATTCAGATGTTAGTTCTTGAGCATTTCCTTTCTTGCCGGAAAGAGAACATGTGAAGCAAGCTACCAGAAGAGAGAGAAGATGCAATCAAACTGCTAACCATAGATCTCTAAATGAATTGCATTAGATACCTGTTCGGTACACCAGGAGGTCCTTGGTATAAGATTTGTAGGGGTTACTTATTTCAAGGTTTGCTTAGCTCATACTTAAATTATTTATCTCTAACCAAGTTAGAATAGATTTTTTCGCATCGCGAAAATAATGTTACAAGTGTACCAACGGATTCATTTTGCACGATAATATCAGGGAAGAATTAAATCAAGAAAACCGTGTCATAGTATTCATTTCAAAAGGAAATCTGGAAATCCTTCTCCGAAGTAATACTTGGTTTGCAGGTGGAACGTTTAAGATAAGCCAAAGCATATCCCCGTAGTTGTTTGCGATAATGGGACTAAAAGGCCACTTTGTGTTTCTGAAGTGCTTCCAGACATTTGCTTTTCGCTGTTTCTTCCATTTATCCGAAACTGTGTATAGAAGCGTACAGAAGAAAAGATTACAAAAACCGGTAGGTATAACGACCATGGAAACTGATATTAAAAACATGGTCATGTATTATTAACAATTGCCTTTGTTCCTTTCGAAGACCATTCATACTGCTTTCAAGATCTGAAGGAAAATTCTTATGAAGATATTCAGGTCATATTAGTTTCTTCGATATAAACTATTTCTAAGGCCGAAGACGCGGGACAAGATGAGCGGTGATGGTAAGTTATCCAGCTGGCATTTGGATTTACTACCGGACTACAATACACAGCGGACATCGAACGAATAATTTAAGTGAGACTTTCTACAATCGTCTACAGTTATTCACTGGTAAACATCATTCTAACCTTTATACAGAAATAAGTGAGCTTCAGAAAGAGTAAGGGGATACAACTTTCCTGAGAGAATTTTTGATGGGGAGAAAGGTAAAATCATTACCTTGAAAGAAGTAGCCAACTACACAAAAAGAATTGGAGCGATCCTTTTGATGTATCATCAGTACGAAGAGGAAAATCAACGCCCAGAATTTATTCGTGCCATTGAATATGACTTCACATTACAAAGAATTAACATTTCCATATACAATTGTTAGTAGCATTCGGAAAAAGGACTTAAGGAAATTGGCTTTCTGGAATAGAAAATATTGATAAGAATGCTGTCGCATGTTGCACTTACATTATTTTCTTGTACAAACTATTCTTACAAATGCTTATTACTTTCTCTACTGGTAAGTAGGGGAAGTATTGTATTCCATCCAAAAATTCGATGTCGAGATTTTACCGGAAATTTATGTTTTGAGACCCCCTGAACCCCCCCAAAAAAGCATTTTTACTTTCTCCACTGGTAAGTAGAGGAAGTATTGTATTCCACCCAAAAAATCGATGTCGAGATTTCAGTCCGTGTGTGTGTCAGTCTGTGTGTCTGTCTCTGTGTTTGTCAGTCTGTGGACAGCATAACTAAAAGACGAAAAGTCGGTTAAAAACCAAACTTGGTATTTAAGTTTAACGTCTTTCAAGGATGCGACACGAATATTTTGAAGAAAATAGCCCCACCTTAAACAATCCTTTACATGGAAAATTTTTCGAAAATGTTTATTTTCTTGAAAATGGCTTTAACGATTTTGATTAAAATGCCATATGTTTGAGATATTTTTATGACAAATGAAATTTATATTTTGAATTTTCTGGCTATAGGCTATGTAGTCCTGTTTAGTCTGGATGAGTTTTGAATAACTTGTAAACCGTAAGAGACAGACAAAATCTTACTGTACAAGAAATGTAGATCTTGCTAAAATACGCAATTTATGTCCCAATACATTTTTTGTAGAGTGAACCATTTCGGAGATATTCCTTGTTTTGTGTGTCAGTTTCGGAAAACTTAAAACTTTCGTGAAATGGAACATCGTTGTTAATTTTTTATATGTTAAGCGTGCAAAGAGAACGGGGTCTCAAAGCTTTAAAATATTTGACTATCGCTCAAAGCCTACTGTATTTCAATATTCCCCTTGCACATACAGGAAATAACCAATAAAATAATTTGTATAAATATTTATCTCAACTAACACGAAGATAAAGGAATAAGGGTTTGTAAGAATGGTTAGTACAAGAGTAGAGAAAGTCATGTGAGGGCAACATATCAAATTTTTAGAAAAAGGTCCGTGTGTGTCTGTCTGTATGTCTGTCTGTGGACAGCATAACTCAAAAACGAAAAATAGGTTAAAAACCGAAGTTGGTATTTAAGTTTAATGTCTTTCAAGGATGCGACAAGAAGATTTTGAAGAAAATAGCTCCACCCTAAACTACCCTTTAAATGGAAAATTTTTCGAAAATTTAGATTTTCTTGAAAATGGCTCTAACGATTTTGATTAAAATGGCATATGTTTAAGACATTTTTTTTTGAAGTCAAGTTTGGTAGTTAACCGAATGCTGTTCGTGGCTAGACGCACGCGCGCGCCCTTTCTTAATATTGATGTTTTTTATTCAGGGCCGTAAAACACGAATTTCTCACGAAATCTCGATAACGAATTCTTGGGTGGAAGACAAAGCTTCTTCCACTGACTATACATATAAGTGGTAGAGAAAGTAATTAAATGTATTTTATGTAATCCGTTTATAAGTAGAGTTTGGAAAATTTTAATACAAAGTTCAAGTTTTCTTAACAGAGTAATAAACATAAAACCGTATAAAGCACAATAAACATTTTCCAAAATATGTTTTCATAAAACTGAGCTTGGTTCTAATTCAATTCTGTTTAAATTTCGTGATTATTAACGCATGTAAAATGGGGTTCAACATTAAAATATTTTTTATCGTCAAACGTTGAGCCGTATAACAAACTCTAGGTTAAGTTCAATGTTTTTAAATTTCATTTGTGAGAATATAACATTAAAGTTTAATATTTAATAGATTACTTAAATATGTGAAAATGAACTGATTTATAGAAAGAAGATGAAAGTAGCTATGCGTAAAATTTTCGGACTAATGTTTTAACTTTCTATAGGAAAAGTATTTAGGGACAGTTACAGTTTGGATGAATTTTGTTCCAGAATTTTGCCGTAACTTGATATTTAGCAAATAATGTAAAGGAAGAGAATAACTGCTAGTTAACTCCGTTTTCGGTTTTTGTTAATACTAAAAGTTCAAGAACAACAGTTAAGGAGTAGAAGTGGCTTGGGCGTCGCTCTGCAGAAGTCTTTAATGACCTATTTGGGATTTGCAGCTAAGGAGAAATACTTACATTATCCTTGTGGTACTTATGCAACAACACGTAATGGAAAAGGAAATGCTAATTTCCTTGTGATCTGGAGAGAGTTCTACGTCATACATCTAAGGATGTGGCTAAATGTGCCAGTGTTTAAAGAAACAGTCGATAATGGACATTGCATGACCACTACTAATGCTTGCTGAGGGCCATGTTGTCACGAACTCTTGTGTACTGTTGCTATCCTGGCGCTACTGTTCTCAACTCAAGAACAGAGCGACGGGGAAATGCAAAAGACAGGCCCGCGCATTATGTAAGATGAATCCAAATAGCTGATCAGCTATGTCAATTGACAACGATGCGCTCTCTACTTGGTTATGGCAATAAGTTGAGTGTTAAAGCAAACATTGTGACCGGTCCAGGAAAGGAATTATTTGTTTCTGTCGTTTCTCCAATTTCTTACATCCACAAAGGAACTAAACCTCCCAGTTTCTGTAAATTTAAAGCTGCTGAGCTCAAATTGGTACTTGTTTCTATAATATAATGATAAAAAGTATCACCCTAAATATCTATTCTGATCAAATACTAAAAGTATAGGCAAATTTACCCCTTCTCTCCAAAGAGTGTCGCAGTTATGCTAAAGTGGGGCAGATTTCAAAATAGCAGATGCACTACCATTTTCAAAAACATATTTTAAAATACATGTATTGCGCCTAAAATTATACAAATGAATGAATAACAAATGAATAAATAAATGAGCAAATAAATAAAAATGTATTAATTCTGGGCAATTTTCACTAAATTAATTTCTAAGGGAAGTGTATGGCATTGGAAACAAGAAAAACCTGGGAAAAATTAAAATACAGAATGTTTAAGAAATTACGAATCCTTCCTTCCTAAAGGGTCTCACCCTTATCGCCTGGCCGTTGAGTCCTCCAACCGCACCCAAGACCATGAAGGAGAGCAGGATGGGGTGGCGGGGGTCAGTGCACTGTAGCTTAGTGGATTTTACTTTTTTATGTATAATTATTTTGTTTATCCCTTGAAGTTTTAACATTAAATGCAATTTAGTAAGAATTACGAGTATCTAAAGGGCATATAGACAATTTCATAGAGTGACTTTTTAATCAACATCATTAACGTCTTTTTTTTTTTTGAGAAAATGAAAACAATTACACGTTTTTATTTTAAAGGATGTTTTGGAGGGATGGAAATTCTTTAAAAATCTTCGTCTTGCACATTTAAAAATGTACCTGACTTCAGTATGAAGTTTGATATATATTAAGGAGATATGCTTCTAAAACTACTGATCTTATTTGCTTTTCGTGTCTTTTTTTAATTCGACGAACTTCAGAACCACCATTTCAAATGGAACTACTATATTCAATTTCTGAGTCCAATGCAATACCCTTTGGTTAAGCAGAGGAAAATTTTATAAATTTGGCGTTTCTTTTCTTTCTTTAAGTACAATAACAAGCAAACAGCCAATTAAGATATATGATGAAACTGTTATTGTGTTTGGAACAGAATTGATACGTAGGATACAATTTATGTATTGAAAAAACAAACTGCATTTCAATTAAATGCAGTTTCCTAAATCAAAACATTTTATGTCGTGCTAGCTACAGAACGGGAAGACACACTCTAATGTAATCTACATGTACCTACAAGGAAAATCCCATGTGTCAGTTATATGACTTTCTCTTCCCATTATCGTTTATTTTTATATAGCTTCTACAAACTATTCTTGCGAAAGTGTACTTATATAGCTTCACGATGTTAATCGAGACAATTTGTTACAAGAATAGTTTCATGACACAGTTCTATGCAGATGCAGTAGAAGATGGAGGAAACCGAATTGATAGTCAGATATTTAAATGCAGTTCACTATACGAAATTCCATATTCTTCCCAGAATATCGCGAGAAACAATTGAATAACGATAGCGCCTTAAAAATAGACTAAGTGTTGAGAAATTCAAACCAAGAACAACGGATATCTTGGAAATGGCTGATGCCATAAAAAATAATTTGAAATAAATTGTGTATTTAAAGAGATCTACGTTTTTGTGCAGTAATGTTTGGTCTATCTTTTAAAGTTTATTAATTATACAGAAGTTTTTCTGATTGAAGGTACATGGATTTTTTATAAAATGCTTTCTTTCTTTTTTATTCAGGAGGCCTAAAACATGCATTTCTGGTGAAATCTCATATTGAATTTCTGGGTGAAATACAGCACTTTTTCTACCTACTAGATACGCAACGTCAAAGAAAAAGCTGCACTAAAGACTCCGCTATGGTTATAGAAGTCACAAATACACCAGAGCCAGAGATACGAACGAAAAAATATTAGTTAAGATCCTACTGTTGTATATAATTCAACTGACTGCAATCTAAGCGTATACAACTCGATGTTTGTACAAATCTGAAATGTAAGATCTTCTCTACGAGGTCTAGTGACATGGATAATTGAGAAGAAAATATGTAGAACATACATGATGACATCATCATGACTGCATTGTATATAATAATATACTTCCTTTCAGAATTAAGATCTGAGGTGCATTAAGATTACGCATTGCATTAAAATTACGCATTACTTTTGACACGCCCACTTAGGTCTTTTCCTTGGTCCTTAAATCATAATTTGTGCAGTAACATTATCTGTACTTCTCCATATCAAACGTAACCGCAGAGATTTAGTGCTTATCTAACTATTGTGTAATAATGTCAAAGGGGAACTAACTTTTCTTTAATTAACAATTAATCAGCGACATCCTTTATTGATTTGTTTTTTCTTTCTTTTTATAATTCACATTAAATTAGATAACACATTTTTAATTAAAGTTTTAAATTGCGCAACACTTCATGAAGCGCATCGTTTAACAATGTGTTAAAATATTTTTAGACATCTAGAGTATTCTTTCAAAAACGAAATACAATAAACCAACACTAAAATTAAAATGGTCACACATTCAGTGGGTATTGAATTGCAAAGAAATCAATCAATTCATGTAGTATTAATGAAAGTGAGGAAGCAACATATATAAAAATAAAGGAGAAACTGTATTATATTAAATATTCCGGTTCCCATATTTCTTAATAAGTGTGTCAGGTTCCTTTCCAATCAATAAATTGGAGTTTACTTTGGGAATTTAAGTTACTGAGCTTCATTTTGAAACTTTCTTTATATATCTCAAATGTTATACTTTTATTACTTTATTTTCGTGCTATTTACGGAGTTCGAGACACACTAACCCGTAATTTTTTTTTCTAGGAACCACAAAATGATTATCTGACATATAAGAGTCATGGGAGTTTCTCTAGTGTGGTAAGTTCCGACTTTCGACAAAGAATTCTAAGCCACCACCAGCGTTCTGTGAACGAATTTGTTCTACTTCGTTAACTAATGTAGCTTAAATGTGTTTACCGCCATCCAGTTTTCAAAATAATCTTAGGCAAGCGTGATTATATCACTCTTGTTCAGTACATGATTTTTGCACCAAATTCTTGCGCCATCCTATTTGCTTGGTAAATGCATCGTAAAACTAATTAATGTCAAGAAAAGGTGTCCTTTCAACTCTTAGTGAGATATTAGCCATAAAGCAATTTCAAAATGCGGTTTATCGAGCCTTTAATGCATTAAGGGCGTCAGCTACGAAGTTCATAAAACCGGCCATTGTTAACGATGTGTGCTTAGCGAGGACTTTGCTGTAACGATATTTGGTGAAACATGAGAATGATTTAATGAATATTTAATTGATTGTAGAGGGCTAATAATGCTATTGTGATTACAATTTGGAGGGAGGGCCTTCGGTCGTCAGGGACCAAATAATTATGAGGATGTCTATTTCTTGCTTGCTTTGAGGATTAACGACGTCCTTTAACCTCGTAGGTCATATCGGAGGATAAATGAACGAAATGGTGGAAAGGATGCTCAAATGAGCCCGGAGCTTAAAGCTTAGAGTGCAAGGGAAATGTAGGAAAACTTTGCTTTGAGTGATAGTCAAATCTTTTAAAGCTGGTCGCTGTAAGAAGGCTATGAAATTCCGTTCTCTTTGGATGGCCAAGAGATAAAAAAAGTGAATAACGACCTTCCGTTTGAGAAAAGTTTGCAAATAACAAGGAATATCTTCGAAATGGTTCACTTCGCAAAAAACTGCATTAGGACATAACCTGCGTGTTTTAACGAGGTCTACATTTTTTGTATAGTAAGATTTGGTCTAACTCTTACTTTTCACCAGTTATGCAAAAGTCATCAAGAGTAAACAGGACTAAGTACGCTATAGCCAGAAAATTCAAAATATACAGTTCATTTACCATAAAGATAGCTTAAACATACGGCATTTTAATCAAAACGTTAGAGCCATTGTTGAGAAAATCTAAATGTTCGGGAAATTTTCCATGTAAAGGGTAGTTTAGGGTGGTGGACTTTTCTTCAAAATCTTCATGTCACACTCTTGAAAGATTAAACTTAAATACCAACTTTGGTTTTAAACCAACTTTTCGTTTCTGAGTTATGCTGTTCAGACACGCGCGCTCAAACACACACACACACACACACACACACACACACACACACACACACACACACACACACACACACACACACACACACACACACGCACGCACGCACACATGGACCCTTTTCTAAAAATGCTTATTTTGGATCCAGGTGTCCTCAAAACATGTATTTCTGGTAAAATCTCGACATCGAAATTTTGGGCCGAATAGAATACTTCCCCTGCTTACTATACGAACGTAACAGAGAAAGTAAACATCAAAGTCACTTTCCAAAAATTTTTATCTTAATATCCAGGCCTTCTATATTTCTTTTAGTACTTTAAGAATTTAAAATCGGTACACTGCAACCTTTAGGCATACACACCTGGGATTTATTTACCTGTGTACACAAACGTTTAACACAGTGTTTAGACGTGCTTAGAACATTATTTTAGAAAGAATATTTATCTCCCAGCAAATATTTGTTATGCCCTTTATTGTCTGAGGAATTTAATAATATAGCACGTAATGCTGTAGTTAACAACTTTCAGATATCGTGAAGGAGCTTAGAATTTCCTCTTCCTCATCAGTGGGAAACTGAGGCTATTTAATTAAATAAGAAAGTGCAGTCTATCCTATTAGGCACAAGTTCAACTCGGAAATAGTTTTGCGTAGGCTTATGGTTGTCGTCTGTTGACAGTGGGGCGTAAAACGACGGAAGCTTTTAAGACTCACGCTGAGTCTACTACTGCTATTCTTCGTTCGTCACGAATAGCCAATAAAAAGCGAAATTGAGTTGTAAGGATAGAATGCCAATTACCTACATCCCTTATCTAGCAAAGGCACGTGGGCTAAAGAGCAACACAAGTTGCAGCTGTGGAGGCCATAGCATCCTAATGGTGCTCAAGGTTGTTTCGAAAATTCAAGTGTTAAACATTCCTACCATACAGCTGAAAACCTTTAAATGATACCTAACAATGAAAACGTAAAACAAATTATATTTTTATCTGTAAAAGAACTGTCTATATCGGTTGAATGATCTGAGTCCCGCTAATTTTTGAGCCAGAATCACAATCTCATACAACCTTGATTATATTCATAATACTCAGAGAGCGGGGAAAATACGCAAATTACTTATTAACTCGACGTCTACACCAGCGATGTCCAACCTTGTCTCTTTGATTCGCTTACTAATTAGTGGCTATTCCCCACTCGCCTCCTTCAGTTGGAGGGTATCCAGAGACGGACACAAACAGGCGATTCCATGGCAGTTTCTGTGTCATACCTTGAATTTTCTGGAAATGTCCTCAGAAGACCTCTTCATTCTAATGACTTTTGCATAAATGGTAAACAGAGACAGACAAAAAGCTTGCTAAATAAGAATGTGGATCTAGTTAAAACACACAATTTATGTAAAATACTTCTTTTTTCTTTTGAGTAAACCATTTCCGAAATATCTTTATTAGTTGTTTGAATTTGCTTACACTTTTCTCAAAAAGGAATATGTTGTTCGTTTTTTATCTCTTGGCCTTGCAAAAAGAACGGAATTCCAAAGGCAACGCCTAGCAACCAGGTCTTGAAACGTTTTACCATCGCTTAAAGCCCACTGTATTTCCATATTCTCCTTGCACCGACAAGAAAATTAGCAATAAGATAATTTCTAAAAATGCTTATATCGATCAAAATGTTGTAGATAAATAGGTATTTGCATGAATAGTTTGCATAAGAGTCAGTATAGCTCTATATATGTTTGCGAACAGTTTCTCCAAATTGAACTATATTAAAAGTCTGTGTCACAATGGGTTACGCTTGGTGTATCTCCTACAGCTATGCACTTCGACTTTGTCGTCAAATATTGATCGACTTCTTAAACGTAAGCAGTACCAAAGAAGTCACTAATGAACAGATGTTTATCGCATACGATTTAAAAGTGCTTTCGTAAATCAAACGCAACTACATATAACCAAACCGCCACTGCAACGCAATGCACGTCTGAGTATTAAAGAGTGGCCCAATACGCTTGAAGTGGCAGGAGGTAAATCCAACCTCTCTTCTTTCGCAAACGTTGGACATCACTGGTCGACGCCTTGCAAGTGACTGCAGGCTGCTGATTCTGAGATTAGTGTACATGGCGCTGATAAGCTATACCTTAATAATTAATTGATAGTTTGCAGACGATAACAGACCATTGCATTCGTTTCTGTGTAAGTTTGCTCTATTCACTCTCTCTCCCTCTCTCTTTCTCTCTCTCTCTCTCTCTCTCTCTCTCTCACCTTTGATAAATTCTCAGATATCAGTTCTTGTCCAAATCAAAACAAAGTGATTAACTCTTATTTTTCCGTACTCCTTATCCAATAAAGCATGTTATCACTAGGGTTCAGTAAGCCTTAGAACCAATTTCGCAAAGCTGCTGTCATGTTCATAGTAAAAAAATCTGATGCGTTTCACTCACATGACTTTTTCTACTCTTGTACCAATTATTCTTACCAACACTTATTCCTTTATCATCTTCATGTTAATCGAGCTAAACATTTGCAGATGATGTCTTATTGTTAATTTTCTTGTAGATGCAAGGAGACTAAGGGAGAGGCTTTGACCGAGTGAGTGAGTGATTAGGGTTTAAGGGCCCGTCGACAGGTAGGTCATTAGAGCCCCGAGGCTTTAACCGATTGTCAAATCTTTTAAAGCTAGTCGCTATGTGATGGCTTTGAAATTCCGTTCTCTTTGCATGACCAAGAGGTAACAAAATGAGTAGCGACGTCCCATTTGGAAAAAAAAAAAAAAAGTCTAATTTTTGCAGAATTCAGACAAATGGCAAAGAATATGTCCAGAATGTTTCACTCAAAAAAAAAAAAGAAAGAAAGAAAGAAAAAAGAAGAAGAAGAAGAAGAAGAAGAAGAAGAAGAAGAAGAAGAAGAAGAAGAAGAAGGAGCAGACATAAATCATGCGTTTCGTGTTTTGATGAGATATACATTTTAAATTTAGTAAATTTTTGTCTATTTCTTACAGTTTACCAGATATGCAAGTCACCTAGACTGCACAGGACTTCTGAGGACATTACCAGAAAACTCAAGATATACATTTCATTTATCATAAAAATATCTTAAATATATGTTATGTTAATGAAAATCATTAGAGCCATATTGATAAAATAAATGGTTTCGAAAAAATGTTCCATGTAAAGGTTAGTCTGGGGTGAAGGTTTATTTTATTTATTTTTTTTATTTATTTTATTTATTTATTTTTTTGTTTTTGAAAAATGTTGTGTGAAGCCTTGAAAGAGACCAGGATTTTATTTAACCGACTTTTGGTGTTTGAACTATGCTGTTCACAAACGGATACACACACGGACACACAAACGGACCTGTTTCTAAAAATTCCCATTTTTAGATTCAGGGGATCCCAAAACAGATATCTCGATATCGAATGTTTGGGTGAAATGCAGAGAAGGTTGTAGAGAAAGTAAAAAGAGATATCTCCTGAAGAAGGGAGTACCAATCGACAACAAATTTATGTGCATTAACACTGTAAAGCTAAAATTTGATTAACATAGTATATTTAAGATATTTTTATGATAAATGAAATGTAGGTATCTTGAGTTTTCTGGGAATGTCTTCAGAAGTCCTGTGCAGTCTGAGTTACTATTGCATATCTGGTAAACTGTAAGAAATAGAAAAAAATTACTAAATATAAAATGTATATCTCATGAAAACACGAAATGCACAATTTATGTCTGCTTCTTCTTCTTCTTCTTCTTCTTCTTCTTCTTCTTCTTCTTCTTCTTCTTCTTCTTCTTTCTTTCTTTTGAGTGAAACATTTTGGACATATTCCTTGATATTTGTCTTCATTCTGCAAAAATTAGACTTTTTCAAATGGGATGTTACTACTCACTTTGTTAGATCTTGGTCAAGTTTGAAATGCTTGAGCAAAACTGTTCAAACTATTGTATATAAAAAATTAACGCCATGCATAAAGTTCTTCACTTAAATATTGAAAGCTTATAGCAGACTCATCACCTGAACCATCGTTTCATACAAAATTTAAAGGGAATAGTCAAAGTTTGCTCACTATTCTTGCGTATAAAATGTCAACTCCATAAGTTTGGGCTTCGTTTAAGAATTCAAAATTCGAAACCTCCTTCAATTTTATGCCAGTTTCAACCAAATTCAAACTGTCAGCGTATAGCGAGTTATTTTATACATAGCAACAGACGGACAACGCGGCACTTGTGGTTGGGTCCCAGTAGCGCACACAACTTAAGATACGTCTCCCAGTCATTTAACAAAAAAGTGCAGCGCATATTGAAGTAGTTCGTGTACATCTATGTTGTGGATACTGTAACAAACAAGTTCGCGCTCCTTTGCTAAGCTCTGTTGACGTATTTTGGCATTCATCAAAGGTAAACAAGAACTTTACGACAGCTGAATACTTGCAGAGCGTCATTGTTTGCGAAAGAACATGTCCAGAATATTCATTTATTGGTTGTCGTAAACTGTCTTGCGTGAGAAGAATATTGCGTAATATGGTGTATTTGCTTTTGCAAGAACCGATCGCCGTAGAACGATAGTAGAACGGATTATTGTTGTGTTGTTGTTGGTATTATTATTGCCGTTGTTATATTTGGTTTGTATTCTTCGAAGAGTAGGGAAGAATTAAAGGCAAGCATAAATGGATTCTGTTTGAATGACACACTAAGGGATGTTGTTTCCTAAATTTGACTGTGAACAAGCAATATAGAGCGCCATTTGGTTATGTGGCTTCTGAACACCTGCTGCACAAGAAGTAAAAAGGAGGGGGAGAATTTGGGAACATCCCAAATATTACATTTATAGATCCCGGCGTTCCTAGTAGATGGATTTAGTTTTCGAAAGGAGAAACTCGGATGTTTCTGGAACATGAATTTCGAACACCTGAGTTATCGTAAAAGCAGGTGTTCCGAGGGTGAAAAACCAAAGCTCGATACTGCAGTTGCTTCTGAGTGGAGTGCCGTCTTCTAAAACTGAAGTACTGAGGTTCAAATGCTGACGGATGTTTGTTGTTTATTTTTCATTCTTTCCGGATTTTATCTAAAACAATAAAGCTTGTTTTCCAGATCTTAATTTTTACAACATTCGAAAGGTATAGATAGAATTGTTTAGTTAACTGAAGCTCTTTCATTTTACAGGTATAAACCAATTATTTTCAATTGAATAGCTGATTATAACCAAAATGTAAGCAAAACATTGTTTTCACGCGTGTCCTAAGCTTCATATTATTTCCACTGATGCAGGCTTAGAAAGTTAAAATTGTTGTCATTAACCTGTTATAGTGTTATTTAATGATAGAGTAGTATTATCTTAATCTACTTCCATTACTACTACCATCAGTATAAGTTTTGCTCATAACATTGTTTGTCAAGAGCAAAAAGCCAATATGATCATTATATAATTTAATTTTAATCACAATTTTCGTAATAATTGCTAGAAAAAAGAATTCTAGCAGCAATTATTATCCTTAATTAAATTAGCACACGTATGGTTTGACTTCAAATTGCATAAATACCCTACTAAACGTGCAGAGTTCTTTCTTCCTTGATCCTCCTTCAAATTTTAGTACACAAGAAGTATTTACTGATAATAAATCATCGTTTCCTAAATCTGCTTCCTACAGAATAGTGGTGTTAATGTAGAATGTAGATTCACAACCGGGCGCTAGCCTGCTGGTTTGGAATATAAGAGCGTTGACCCCACACAACTCTTACTCCCTCCGCCAGCTAGGGATGGCCAAACAACGCATACGCGACTCCTTCTTTCGAAACGTGACCCCAGTTTCTTTTATGAATGTACAAGAAAATTAACAATAAGGTAATTACTGCAAATATTTATTTCTATTAACATGAAATGGATAGAGAAATAAGTGTTTTTAAGAATAGTTTGTACAAGAGTAGAGATAATCGTGCAAGTGCAACACATCTCCACTTCTGTAGCGGGGAAAAAGTTTGAAATTTAGTTTTTTTAGTTATGGACGCTCTTTAACTGGTTTGGTTCTCTGCGTATCATTCTATATTTGGGTGCGAAACACCGCCTAATTTTGCAAAGAGGCCCTTTTATCAGGATTGAGGTGTTTTCACGTGCCGTAAATCTACGACACTGACCACCGCTTTTCTTCCCCTCGAAGGAAGCCATGCTAAGAACTTTTGCGTCCGAAAAAGTCCATCGCCCCCCATCGGATTTGAACCCGCGACCTCGGAAACCAGAAGCTAGCATGTTACTCTTGTGATGGGAGGTGGAAACTCACATGTGTTCACGGATACCTTAATGATAGACAAGGGCGTATTTGTTCTACGTGAACCGGACTGAAGGCTGTCCACCACACACCGAGACACGAGGTAAATCCACTTCCGCGCATCTCTCTGGCTCGTCTGCTTGCAGCCTGTAGCCTACTGTGGTTCTCTCAGTTCATCCCTTCCTCCTGTAAGGTGGCAGCCGCAATAAAGCTCTTATAAGTCCCCCTTCACTGTGTACCGTATTATCTAAGTTGTATGTCCTAAGTTTTCTTTACATTGATGATAGATTAGGCTGCGTAGTAGCGTTCCTATACAATTTTTACTTTCTCTGCTACATATAGTATGTAAGGGAATAAGGTATTGTATTCCGCCTAAAATTTTGATGTAGAAATTTCACCAAAAATATGTTTTGAGGTCACTTAAATCCAAAAGAAGCATTTTTAGAAAAAAGGTCCACAGGTGTGTGTGTGTGTGTGTGTGTGTGTGTGTGTGTGTGTGCGCGCGCGCGCGCGCGTGTGTGATGCCTGTGTCCGTCTGTCAACAGCATAATTCAAAAACGAAAAATCGGTTAAAACCAAAAGTTGGTATATTAGTTCAATATCTTTCAAGTATGCGACACGAAGATTTTGAAGAAAATTCCTCCACCCCAAACTACCCTTTGCATGGAAAATGTTTCGAAAATTTTCATTTTCTTAAAAATAGCTTTAACGATTTTGATTAAAATGCTATATGTTTAAGATATTCTTATGACAAATGAAATGTATATTTTGCATTTTCTGGTTATAGCCCATGTAGTCCTATTTACTCTTGGTGACTTTTGCATAACTGGTAAACCGTAAGAGATAGACAGAATCTTACTGTACAAAAAATGTAGATCTCGTTAAAACATACCTACAAGTTATGACAAAATATGTTTTTTTGTGGAGTGAACCATTTCGGAGATATTCCCTGTTATTTGTGTGAGATTTGCAATACTTCAGCTTTTCTCAAATGTAAGGTCGTTATTCACTTTTTATATGTTAACCGTGCAAAGAGAACGGAATTTGAAAGCTTTAAAAGATTTGACTATCGTTCAAAGCCTGCTGTACTCTAATATTCCCCTTGAACCTACAAGGAAATAACCAATAAGATAATTTCTGCAAATGTTTATCTCGACTAACATGAAGATAAGGGAATAAGAGTTTGTACGAATGGTTAGTACAAGAGTAGAGAAAGTTATGTGAGTGCAACACATCAGATTTTTTTATTGGCGTGATTTCAATTTTAATTCTACTTCGGTTCTGGGGTATCTATAACGCTTTGGCAATAAAATCCAATATCAATACAAATTTAATTCACCCTGGATACGTGTTGTATTTTTAAGCAACGCACTATCAATTTAATCGTGTTTTATAACTCTCACCCCCTATCCCCACCCCCCCCCCCAAAAGGAAAAATAACTTAGTGCAAATTATACATAGGCATGTTGTTTATTAACTTGAACACGAGACTGTTTTATTATTCCACACAAATTAATGTTTCTCCGCAATTTTATATCGATATTGCTAGTGGCCGATGAAATTGTGTTTTAATATGTTTCATGTTTTATTTGGTCTGTAATTTCAATACACTGTTAACGAGTTTCAGTTCCAGAAATGCTATACGTGTTTTTTCTTTTTTCACCCTTTTTTTATAAGTTTAGCGTCCCTTAAAATAACTGTGATCGACGGAGTGGGCTAATAAAATGCGTCCATGCAACTCGATTTATCTCATATTTGACTACTAAGGATAGGAATATTCAGAAAATTCCAAACTTATCTCATTTAAGATTCGAAATTAGTTTCTTCGGATTAAAAGCGAAAACCTATGCCAAGAAGTTGGCCCTTTAAATGTGCGTAAAGCTATAACATTATTCCTTTCGGATGAGTTTTTTTCTACCGTTTACTTGTGACAGTCAATGAGATAACCGAGCCAGGTGGCTCCGCGGCGATGTGTGTGACTCGCATTCGGGGAGTCCTGGTTCGACTCCCGGCGACCACGAACTCTGTCTTGAGGTTTTCCGTGGTTTCTCCTTGTCAGTGAATGCTGGGATGCTTAATTTCATTCAATAGCTTCTGTTCCTAATTTTATTTCTTTCACCTTACAAGTTGGTTGCTTGCGCTTGGTCAACCTTTCTCCCCTGGTCCCGCTTGTGACAGCTGCGTGGCGCTGCCAGAGTTATGAGGGTGGCTTTGAGGAGTTTCAGGTAGGTATGTCCGATGGCTGTCTGTCAACTGCTGGGCTTCTCACTCTCTGTGGCGCTGCCTCCGCCTCGATCTCATCTGTTCCTTCCAAGGGTGTTAGGCTGCAATAGATCTATACTGGGTCCCAGTAGGCGAGATGTCTCCTCCATTTCAAAACTTCGCAATTAAGCGATTATACTAGAAATGGGCGTTTTAAAATATTACTATATGCATGTGTCTGTAAACAATGTAACTCCAAATATCAGACGGTACATTCTCATTATTTTTTTAGCCACTATTGTTTATGTATATATAACTTCCTGCAGACGCTTATTTTTCTGTTTACTTCATTTTAATCGAGATAAACATTTGCAGAAATCATTTTCACTACATATTTAGATGTAGTGAAAATGATTTCAATAATCACAATAAGATAACACTACCACTAAAGGCAGGTAACTAACTTCCATCAGAGCTTTCATTTCAATATTTCAGTGTTCAAAATCGATTGCGCGAGCTGTACCTGTCGTAGGTCCTCAAATGCTTCGCGATGCTGATTGGCAGCAGTCCTATATAGGAAGAAAAATGCTGATGATTCGAACCTATGTGCATTTCTTGACTGGGAACTGGAAAACCAAGCTTCAAGCCACTACACGACGTAGTTTTGATGAAAATTGCTCCTCGGTTAGCCCACTGAGGTTTTCAGAGACATGTCTAAGTTCAGAAAATAAGGCTTTACATTTGTGTAGCCCCTGTAGGCGTTGAACATCTACAAATATTTTAAACGATTATGTTACATAATTGTGGCCCAAAGGACCTAGCTGTCGATAGGCCCTTAAACTCCACTCATTCACTCACTCGCTCACTCATTTCTCTCTCTTTCACTCTTTCACTCGCTCACTTTTAGCACTATTCTCAGTGCGTGTCCCCTCCTCGAAGTCCACATTTATTAGCTACTTGATGTAGTTTGTGTTTATTGATCACTATGAGGTTTATAGAAAAATTGCTTCACTAGATTATGGATACGGAGAAACCACCAGTAGTTACATAAATACTACCAAAACTAAAATATGATCCTATGGAGAATTTATTAGCAGCGTGCCATTTTTATCCGTAACTGCTTTAATAAAGGAAGGCTGACTTAAAAAGTTTTCTCCTCACAGGCCAGTGCTACTAAACTCAAACGAGGCCCTTTTGTATTTTGCTTCAAGCATTCTCCTTTATCATGTGCCTTTCTAATGCGGGGACGTCGCCGAGGGTATTTCTAAATGTTCCCTTCTTAACAAACAATTTGAATATTCTCTCAAAGCATTCAAAACAGAACAGCTCGACTCCTTCTTAGCTGTAATGTATGCTTTGGTGAACAAAACTGTTATGATTCCCTCCACAAACCTCGTTTCAACATTTTTATGACTCTAGACTAGCTACTTATTCAGTTATTTTAAATAATGTGCATACTCTTGACAATTTCCTTTCAGAACTGCTACATCAAAAAACCATTTTTACTTTTGAGCATATTGCTGTTATGTTCTACAGGACAGATTTATAGAAGCTTTACATGCAAGTGTGCAAGTTGTGGGACACATGCATGCCACGTGCTGGCACTCTGATGTCATCACATAAACTCATTTTAATATTTATTGGCAGCACTCCAGCTGTTCCCACTTTATGCTTTCCGACAGTTATTTATAGCTCATCAAACTCGATCAGGTTTAAAGAATTCGCGCCTCGCCTCATCATTGATGTTGCAGTGCATCTCAGCAAAACATAGATGCCCCCCCCCAAAGCGCGGGGGAGGGGGAAATCAGCTTTGTTGACATGACAAGGCCAAGATATCCAAAGATTAATCATGAGCTGTATGTGGCATTGACTGGGCATATGTTCAATCTACATCTGACATTTTAGCTCCTTTTAAATGCTGCGTGAATTTTAAAATACAATGAAAAATAGAGGACTGACCGACTTCATTAACGATGTTGTAGAGTTATACATTATTCTTCATAGGCTACAAGCAGAATAAAATTATTGCTTATTTTGCAAATTTATCACGCCTTCCGCAAGACTTGGTTCATTTGGTTGAAACCATGACATCTAAGACCATTATCATCCGGGTTTTTGGCCGTCGTCCAAAGCGATTCATACATTCCAACTTTTTCGCCGAATACTGTGTAAGACATCTTCACGGGCACCCAATTGATCGGGTCAGCATACTTCTACTGCAGGACGAAAAGCCTATTTATTCTCAGCGTGGAACCTGACAGTGCTGTACAATCAGTTGGTAGCAGTTGCTCCAGCCATTCCTATAGATAAAAATAAACAATTTTCTGCTTCATAATACACGATATCATTTATTCCAAATCGAAAATTATCAGATATTTTTCGATTATAATAGTTTTATTGTATGTATATCTCAGTAAGTTAATATTCAAACTATTTTTTATTTTAGTTATATACAGTTTCAAGATAAAACCGCTGTTTTGGAAATTTTGACACGTTACAATGCTAAAGAAAAAATAATAGAGAAAGAAAGAAACAAACAAAGAAAGAAAGAAACAAAGAAAGAAAGAAAGGAAGAAAGGAAGGGAGGGAGGGAGGAAGGGAGGAAGGGAGGAAGGAAGGAAAGAAGGAAGGAAGAAAGGAAGAAAGAAAGAAAAATAGAAAGAAAGAAAGAAAAAAAGAAAGGAAATTTTCGGAGGTAAAAAGGAAATTTCAGCATGACATTGGCTAGAGAACAGAGGGAAAACCTTGCACCTCGATCCAATGGATCATACGTGCTTACTACCCCCATGAGGAACGGATGAGGTGAGGGAACCACAGAAAGCTATACGCCATAGGCAGGCTGGCCGATAAACACGCTCAGAGGTTCCTAACGATTCTAAGATTGATCATCCGGTGACACCTGTGGGCTGCTCAGAGGTTTCCTTTTGACGGAACCGGAGAGAATTTGGTCCACTCGAGGCGGCTCAGAGAAGGCTGCCATCAGGAAGAGCCAATAAGAACTTCCCAATCAAGCATTTCCACCATCTACCGACCGAAACTGCACAGCTTACGTGAAACACGAATGGAGAAGGAGAATGAATAGGAAATGAGGAAAGGTAATTCACGATAGAAGAGAAATAATTCCAGCATTTCCCTTGCCAACCTTGCTACCCACGGTCAGAGTGACCAACGCTCTGGAATCGAATCCATGAACTCCTGAACGTGGTCCTCACGCTTTAGCGCGGAGCCATCTCGCTCATTAAATGTAGGAATTGTTGCTTTTACTCTGATCTGTTACTCATAGGTTCCTGCAGATAATCGTTCTTATTACCAAATAGTTTTCTTTAAGCTTATATGATTATATTCCTTCTTGTTTTGTTAAAACTTTACACTGATGTAGGCATGCAAAGAATACGCTTTAATGTTTTTTCTTGCTCTCATTCAACCCCAGTCTTTTCATATTGCTTTAGTATGGTTTACACTCTCCTGGCCTCGCTTGCGGTAACTGCATGTCCCTGCATAGGCCGCTAGGATCGCTTTGATACCTTCTCTGTGTGGTGGTAGGAGCTTCGGTGGTGCACAGGTGGCTAACCGTCCAACTGTTAAGGATTTCTGCACGTCTCTGTGGCCTGTTTTCTCCCCGCCATCTGCCGGCTTGTGATCTCCCTTCACCTCATCTCTCCCTCCAAGGGGTGGTAGCCTACAATACCAGGCCGCAGTGGCGACCATTACCTTATACCATGCTTTATACAGGTATTTCCAGCTTATGCTAAGTATTGTAAACATTTGTATGGTCGAGTAGTCAGCACTATGACTTCTCCACTCCGAGATGCTGGATTGGATTACTGGCTGGATTGGATAATTTTAATTTATCCAGTATCATTTCTTCTTCCGCAGGTTCTGGTGATACGATTTCGGCAATGAATACGTGTTCAACACAAAAGTTAAGAAAAGTTACAGTTCAGGGAGTGAAACCACCATCAGTAAGTTTTGTGAAGCCAGAGCCCGCGATACGACCATAGAGAAAGGCTTTATAAATATAAATAATTAAAGAAAATTATACTTTTATCATCAATGTGTATTATGCCCGGCTATGTCATAACATAGCGCTCATACGCCACTGTAACGGACCTAATTATATACATCTCTTCATAATGATGCTGCTATCCATAAATCAAAGGTGCACTGTCCTAACGTCACTGATAACCACCAAGCAAAAGATCAGTACTTTGTCGTCTGCACATGTTTCCACACAGCTGAACATACAACTATCGATTCCCGTATATGAAATAGAGCTACTGTATTTATTTAATAATCAGTGTTAATATTCTAAATAACATTCTAATAAATTCAATTTGTCTTCTCGTTTTTGAAAGTCTACTTTTTAAAAAGATTATAACACATACTCTCTGTGTCATTGTGTCAAAGCCGAACTAATATAAATAATTTCGCAGTTGAAGGTGCAACTATGGTTCTTGTATGTACAATCGAATAACAAATACATGATAAAATGTCGAAAACCAGCGACTATCATATGCAGCGTAGAATATTAAAAACATTTTATAAATATTTTAAACTTGACATATGGTTGAACATAAATAGTCGTATGAAACTTGAGTGTAATGTCAGCAATTAAGGTGCTGGTATGAATATTGTGAAACGAGTGTTAGTGAGTTTCATAAAATATACTCGCATCTTAATTGCTGCCAATATGCTCTCGTTGTATAACACACTAAAAATGTAAGAATGAGCAGCACACGAGATACTACGCTTTAATACACCAAAAGTAGTACTTTAAGACATTTTACCTACTACAGAACTGTGAAGAACTGAGCCAGTGTTAAAAATAGCTATCAAGTTGAGGTCATGTGCAACGCTTGCAGGTTCCACCCAAATAGCTTCTACGTATATGCAAAAATTCGATGTGAGCAAGAACATTTCTCGCTTCTGGATTAAGTTAGACTTGGGCTTAGGACACAGTTTACAGAAATTCAATCCTACTTCAGCTACAATGATAATAATAAAAGGAAACAAGAAAAGAACTCTCATTAGACCATTTTGAACAAGACTCTTATTATTAGGTACCTTTAACTGTAATAGTCATTCTTCCTTAAATTTGTCCAAATGTCCTACTTCACTTTCTGTAATATCTATCTATTCCAGGTTTACAGTATCTTTGACATTTTCCTGCACTCATTTAGGAATTATAACCGTCTCCACTCTTCTCTGTCTTCTTATGTTCCATCTTCTAATCCCCCATTTTTTTATTGTTTCAACTATTCCTTGCTTCGATGTTAATTTGGACCTTCCCTTCTTCCTAGGTCCCACTGGAGTCCATTCATGTATCTTAGTTGGCAGCCTGTCCTCATTCATTCTTTTCATGTGCCCAAACTTCTTAGCTGTTCTACTTTAATTTCTTCTACGAATGAACCTTTTACTTATATCTGTCATATCTTTGCTTACTTATATTTTAAATCTTTGCATCCTTATTTCTCGGATAGCCTACAATTTGAGTGCTCAACCCATACTAACTGGAGAGAAATATACCGCGATAAAGAACTACAATAGTTGAATCAATCATTACGGAAATGAACTAAATTATTTCTTATAACTTTTCAGCAAGTGCAAAAGAAGCACTGGATTAATCTAGCTGAAGTATGTTTATGTTAATAAGGTTATATTTTTACATGGCTTTTCCAACTTAACTTTGCATTGATTTATATTTGTATATTTTAAAAATGTATGATAAGACGACGTCCAAAGAAACACGGCTTCTTTCCAAAACTGACTTGTCTCTTCCTTTCTATGCATGTATTAACATTTTATTTCATTCTGTTACAGTAAAAGATACAAAACTTTCACGTAAAATGGTATGATAACATAAATTAAGACATAAAGAAGCTAAACTAATGCTTTTTTTTTTGCTTAACATTAGGTATTATACTAACGTTTGGGAAGTACGTTTTATAGAATATGGGTGAAGAAAGTTCTTTCATTTATTATTATTATTATTATTATTATTATTATTATTATTATTATTATTATTATTATTATTATTATTATTATTATTATTATTATTATTATTATTATTATTATTATTATTATTATTATTATTATTATTATTATTATTATTATTATTATTATTATTATTATTATTATTATTATTATTATTATTATTATTATTATTATTATTATTATTATTATTATTATTATTATCATCCCCTTGGATCTGAAAGGGCTATTACGCATTCTGGTATTATAGGTGGTAAGTCTGCCTTGTAATTCGTGGGACAGGAATTCGAACCTCGGCTGGGTGTATGAAAAAGGCTTTCTATGAGGGTTTTCTTTCCTGCAAAGACAAGTTTCATGTAAAGTTCATTCCCCGTTTTGACGCTGATCCTTGAGATGCCCATAGGATATTAAGCCAAAACAATAGTATATTTTTAAAATATGAAACAATTACACAATGATATTAACTGGGATTAACTGAAACAGCTAAACAACGATGAAGAGTGAATGGTCAATATAAAGTGGTACAATGATAGATTCAAGAGAAGGGAGTCATTCTGAATGTCAAGACAGCAATTTTATCGCAGATCAAAAATGACATGTATAGCATCATTAAGCAAATTGAATTACACTGGGTTCTCTACAAAACTTAAAATACCATTGTGGGTGGTTATATTTCGTGAGTTCTATACTGTGGAAAATATGTCTAAAAACATACTTTATAAACTTGACATTACCTAAAATATCTCCTCAGCACTTAGTACAAATCAGCACCAACTCCACTTATTTTCCAGCAAAATAATAATGGAATTTGGAACGCAAATTTGGTATAACCTCTAAAATACGTAATTTAATAGATAAATAAAACATAATATATAAATTAATTATGTATACCTTTAATTAAACAGTGTTTGATAAGCATGCATAACCATGTCTGTAATGGAGTGTTTATTGAAAATAGTTGGTGAAACTCTTGAGTAACAAACCAGTTCATTATAAACCAATATTAGTTGTATGGTTTGGTGTGTGTATTCTTGTCTAATGACCCCGTTTGTGCTTATGTATGATATGCAAGCGCTTTATGACGTTTCTTTAATTTCTCAATTTTCTAACATTCACCTTTCTTCTTTAACCCGTGTTTAATTTACTAGTTAAGACTGGAAACGCAAGAGTTCCTGCAAGATCATTGCCTACATAGTAAATACAGCATTAGTTATGAGATATCAATTCTTGACCACCAAAACTATGCACTTGATATTCAGATATTGCTTAAGAAAAGCACTGTGCGTACATGGGAATGAACAATAACTAACCCTGTGGTGTAACAGCCCTTTCCGGGTCAAGGTCAACCGCCCGGCCGCTGCGCCCCCACCTCTGCTCACCACAGGTGTCATGAGTGAAGTGCAATATTGGAAGGTGTGTGTGATCAGCAGTCTGGTCCCTCCTGGCCGGAACCAGGGCCTATACTTCTCGACCAAGTAACTCCTTAACTGGCCCCTCAGGGACCTAATTCGGCATGAATGAACAATGGTAGTATCCATAAAAATATACTTTTGTTAAAATGTGGCACTCACGACATTATTCTAGGGAATTGTGACATGATTCCAACAACGCGACCACATACGAGTATATTACTTATAGCCTCACTTCGGTAGTTTTAAATATAGACAAACTTATCCAAATGTAAAAGAAAATTTTACATATCTCATTTCATTAAAATTCTACAACCACAAATTATCTAAACACGCAACGTGTCGTGCCAGTATAAATATTCAAGATACCAAGCTTTTGAGATAAAAAAATAACTAAGACAGACTAGTGGTATATGAGAACGGTTCTATGAGTTAGCTAGTGTTACTCTGAAAGCCTGATTTTCCACATGTGTTCGCTGCCATTCAAGACTGTCCCTTGGTAATTAAAACACTTTTGGTTTCCTGGAGCTTTCAAATGTAAAGTTGTGTTTCTCAGTCGTTTGGGTGTGCTTAGAAATAGTATTGCTGCGAATGTGATTTGCATTTGTTACATCTTGCTTCATTAAGATACCTATATTAGGATATATATTAATTTTCTTCTGATAAAACTGACTTCGTGCATGAATCCCATGAAGAAAACTCCCAGAGAACCACATCTCTTTTGTTATTCCTTTGCTTGGATATACACAAGCAGCTGTGAGAAAAGGAAATAGAGGTTTCGAGTTTCTCTTTAGAATAATAACAACAAACAACAATTCAGTCTATTACACAGTCTCATGGGGGTAGTTTTCACTCCAGTACGTAGAAGATAAAGCATGATGCAGATAAATTTGCATGATTAAAAGGTGCCAACGTATTAAATTTGGCTTCTATCCCACTTTTCGATTCACACACAGAAACACACGCACGCATCGTTGAGTTTTCTGGAATCCTTCCCAAAAATGCAGTAAAGACAAAAACATTAATGTGTAAAGCCTTGAAGGCTAAAAACTGCATACCTGATCCTGAAAGAGAGCTTATTTTGATTGTCTCCAAAGAGAGGATCTTACAAATATAAACAAGGTATGGTACTCGAAAATTATAGGACTTCAACTGAGATTATGTAAATTTTCTGCTGCCATATACCTTAATACATTTCTTCGTACCTCATTTCAAATTTTAAAGGAAATAAATAAGTGTTTTATTATTTAGTACTAATAAATACTAACAGTTGGTGTTGTGAACTGTAACATCAGCAGTTCAAGGTTTGGAAAGTCTGTAATCATATTATAATGAACCAGGATGATACATTTTCGTTCGCATATTGCAACTGTCCAATTGTTTAGCTCGAGGCAATGCCCAGCAGTAAGTCTCCGTGCCCCTTGATGCCAGCCACACACAAAACGCGTCTGGTAATAAACACTCTAAATTAATGTCACTTT
Organism: Tenodera sinensis; assembly: GCA_030765045.1. Classification (NCBI taxonomy): domain Eukaryota; kingdom Metazoa; phylum Arthropoda; class Insecta; order Mantodea; family Mantidae; genus Tenodera; species Tenodera sinensis. The sequence goes on along the minus strand of CM060963.1, from coordinate 169,599,684 downwards.
TGCCTCCGCGCCGCTGCCTTCCGCAATGAAAGCAATTTAAAGTGTTGGATCGTTTTATAGCGTTCATTAAGAGGAAATATATTGTTGTAATAAATATGTTGGACCGACAATGCTCTTTCACTTGGTTTCACACTGTCTTATTGCTTGATTGCAGAACATATATAGAACAGATACATCGGGGGTTGAATGTTGCACCTGGCGTTTATAAAGTCACTTACCATTTCTGTTTTAACAATAAAAAAATTGATGTTCTTGCATATAATCTAAAGCAACGTACACAATAGAAGAAATAATAACTGTTGCTTCTTATCGATTGCGTATTATGATGTATGATGAAGCGCGGGACAATTTCACGCGCAAATTTCACTGATACCAGACTTGCCATTAAGAAAATGGTGGAACATTTCAGGAACCTGGTAGTGTTACTGACGAACAGTGAACTGGAAGACTGGCTCTAGCAGATGAAACTGTGCAAAGGATTCGGGAAGCGATTACGTGCAGTCCCTCGGCTTCAACCAGAAGACTAGGCAGAGAACTTGATGTCGCACACACCAGTATGTGGAGAACACGGCGATTCAAACTGCACAAACATATCTACCACATTCAAATTGTTCATAATATTGAAGATGAAGACTATGTCGACAGAAGCTATATGCTATGCCTTACTGGAAGCTCTTAGAAATGACTTTGGGCTCCCCGTTCACCCGATTTTACCCCGATGGACCTTTTCGCCTTGGGTTTATCAAATCCAAGGTGTATCAGGTGAAAATCAATGGTCTTGAACAATTAAAAAACAGCATTTTTGCCGCTGCGGGACAGACAACACCAGATATACTAGCAAAGGTGTTCCGGGCTATAGAGGGAGGATTGGACTTGTGCTTAGGTTTGCAGGGTCATCACGTTGAAATGTACTGAATTTGCGTTCAAAAGGTCCAAATGTACGTTCATGTTTATAGTCTATAAAAATATGTTTAAGTACGAAATGGTAAGTGACTTTATAAACAGCCTGTATTTTAAATGTCTGCAAATATTGGATGAGTTACAATTATTTGACATTCTCTACCACTATAATTTACTTTTATAAATTTACTATTCTTACAAAAGCTTATTTTTCCACCTACTTCAGGCCAATCATGATAAACGTTTGCAGATTTAGTTTCATTAAACAGTTCATTGTTGCTTGGTACAAGAGGTCGGAGTGTAAGTTAAATGTTTAAAGTTGGTCTAGAAGTTTCATAGGCTTTCTGTGATATCGCGAGAAATAACGCAATGGTTACAAAAATGACGTGTTGTGAAATTGAAATCAAGTACAACGTATATCTTGGAAACGATCGATGCCAAATCAAATTTTATTTAAGTAATTTGTGTAGGTACTACCTTTTTTCCAACTCTTATGTTTACAATATATACAAAATCATAAAAAATTCCTTTCGAATGAGTAGTTCTCACAGTCCTAATTCAGAAAATTCTAGATATACATTTAATTTGTCATTCTCGTGTTAATATCTTAAATAAATTACATTTTAATAAAAATCGTTACATCCAATGTTGAAAAACTATAAAAAAACGGATAATTTTCTATATAAAGGGTAATTTTCAGTAAGGGAATTAACTTCAAAATTATTGTGCAACATATTTGGAATGTGCTGAATTTAAATATGAAGCTTGATGTTTAGCTGACATTTCGTTTTCAAGTTTATGCTATTAACACACAGTTTTTCTAAAAATATGTGTTGCATATATATGACTTTTTCTATTCATCATTCTACAAAGTAGTGTCACCCAGCTTGTTCTTCTACCTACTTTTTCTTAATCGAGATAAACGTTTATTAAGCATTTACACATTTCGTAGTAAGTATTTATTTATAATTTATGTATTTATTTTATATAATCACCATGCCCTATAGCATGTAACAGCACTATATGGTTTATATTAACTCATCGTATTATTATGTTACAATAATTACAGTTATTCAAAGTTTATATTGTCAACATACTGCACAAATGATCGCAATATTTGCTCACAATGTCACTGTGGGTTATTGGACACTTGTCTCCACTTCTGTTTCTCGCCTTGAAGACACTGCGCTGCCGATCCAATATTGGGCTCTCCCATAAAACATGATCAACGGTTTTTCAGCGTTATTGCAAGAACATCCAGGACTTTCAGAAATCCCAGATAGGTGGTAGTAAGACCTCAGTTTTCCACATACCGTTAGTATCGTTGTTAATGTTGGCTCGTAAGTAGGTATAAGAAGAATGGAGTAAGTTAAAGCAATAGTCATATTTATTAAAAAGCGCATCGCTATATACCAGTTTTGAAATTCCGTGCTCTTTGTATCACCAGGATAAGAAGAAATAAATATTTAATACTAGAAATATTTATATGTACTGCATTAAAATGCTTTTCTCTATTCACTCTTCTACAAAGTATTTCTACAACATATCTACTCAGTATTGTTAAATGATTTGATCTTTCATGACACATTTACGCACTGAAGCAATAAGAATAACCTGGCTAAAGCGATTGTCAGATTTCTAAAACGCGGATTGATATGTTCCATGCTTCTCGTATGAGAAAAAGCGAAGAGCGACTTACTGCATGAAAAAGGCATAAGCTTCTCTCATAAGTTCATTCGTTTTTAGTTACGTTTCAGTCACTAAGAACGCCTAGGAACCTACCTCACCCGCAGCACAGCTACGACAAAATAGTTTCTGTTTTAGGGAAGAATTGCCAGCTCCAGATCGATAAACCACTTTTGACAAGCTTGATTTCTTCCCCGTATGACCAAATTGTCGACGGGCTCTTAAACACCACACACTCACTCATTCTTCCCCGTAGAGAGCACACATTTTCTGCTGGCATTGTGAGGCAGTTTTGCCCTTATGATAGTAAAGCAGCATAAGATGTCGGAAATGTTCCTATTTGCTCTCCGTAGTTTGTAAACACAAGTTCACGCTGTACCATCAAATGTCAGTCACTGACCTATCCAATAGTGAGCCCGGTTGTTGACCTCGTAGTAGTCGTACGGATGGTTAGGCAACTATGATAACTTGAGTGTACAGAGGGTTCAGGGTTTCCAGGCGCTATAGATGGAACTTTGGAACAAAACGTAGTATTTGGAAATTCAAAACAAAGAATATCTTGGAAATAGCTAACGCAACAATACATTTTATGTTACACATACTGTAAGCTTTAACGGTATGTACGAGTATATTATGTATACATACTGTAGACAAAATACTTATTCTGTGCAAAGAGTAATTTGGGGTGATGGCATTTTCTTAAAAATCTTCATGTACATCTTTGGAAGACGCTGAAGTTAAATGCTAGGTTTGGTGTTCGACACCGGATTTTCGGTTTTGAATTATGCTGCTCCTATCCTCCTCAACACACACACAAACACGCGCGCGCGCACACACACACACACACACACACACACACACACACATACACACACACTCATACACATGGAACGTTTCTCTAAAAATACTTTAGTTTCCTTATTATTTTCCTTATCCAGGAGACTAAAGCGTGTATTTCCAGGTCATATCGACCTTTTGGTAGGAATGTAACATTTCCTTCACTTACTATAGATAAACGTAGAGAAAATAAAAATTGATAGTATCCCTTTGGTAACTTAACGTAGCGTTTAAACTCAACATAGGTGTTATGAAATTTAATTACTCACTAAGTCAAATTAAATTATCGCCAAAAACATATGACGTAAGTCTCACGCACTTCCTCTTCTCACTGCCAGAGATAAGCCCATTGCTTATCACCTTAACGTATGCAACGAAATGACTTCAGTAAGCTAGCTAATTGTAAGGTACTGGAGCCTTCAGAATAATTCATTGCATGTCATAATGCAGCATACGATTTCTTATTGACAAATCTGATGTCCTGCATTGACATAACTTTCTCTACTCTGGATTGGAACCTCTTTACTCGCCCCACGTTGCTGCGGCATTTGCGGCGGTAGGCTCTTGATGCCACGGTTGTATTTGGTTGCCTCAAGTGAAGGAGCCAATATATTTTAACTCATGTTGACCTTGCGTTCGGAAGTGTAAAATATGTAGAAATCCAAACTTCGACGTTAATTTGCCGGTCAGCTAGTTAACCGGGTCTCATCCCAGGGTTTTACAGATGCAGAGGAATTACTCGAATAAGAATCCAATTAGAACGAATATTTTAATAACATCGTCCACTAGTAATAGATTCCTTGTATACTGAAAAAATTTAATCACCTACTATTGTAACCATGGCAAACAAGTGAAGCACTATCTCTTGTTGTCTCTGTTTCAGTGGTTTTTAAGGTAAATATTTTAGAGGGCTTGGACAAGAGACAGCTTCAACTCTTGCACAAATTATTCTTTATTCTCACAAACACTCATTCCTTTACCTATTTCATGTTAATCACGATAAACGTTTGTAGAAGTTAGAGTAGTCGCTATATGATGACTTTGAAATTCCGTTCTCTATACGTGGCTAGGTGATAAAAAACTGAATGACCTCCCATTTGTGAACGGTTTGTAAGTGATGCAAAATTCTGAAAAATAAAAAGGAATCATTTGATATAAACTGTGTTTTAACGAGATCTACATTTTGGTATAATAAGATCTGGTCTATATCTTATTATTTACCAGTTGTGCAAGTCATCAAGAGTAAACAGGACTACGTGAGCTATAGCCAGAAAAAAAACCCTTAAATGCATGATATTTTAATCAAAATTGTTAAAGCATTAGTCATAGTAGAGAAACTCGGAAATAATGAAAACTTTTCTAGTGAAGTTTACTGGAACTTTCAGCTAGGACATATGTTTAACCCTAATAATAAATTTCGTATCATAGAACTTTAGTTTGAGAAATATGCATTCATGCAGCTTTTTGCAGTCTGTTATACACCGTCAGGTGTAACTAGACATCAGATTTCCTTTCACCAAAAAGACTAAAAAACATGCATGCATTTTTGCAAGGGGCCAAATGACCTTGTTGTCAATGGAACCTTAAACCTTACTGACTGACTGACTGACTGACTGACTGACTGACTGACTGACTGACCGACTGACTGACTGACTGGCTGGCTGGCTGACTGACTGACTGACTGACTGACTGACTGACTCACTCACTCACTCACTCACTCACTCACTCACTCACTCGCTCACTATGCAGTGTATGTATGCTCTATAATTTCGAAAATATGCACAAAGTATGCATAAACATTGCTAACTTAAACTTATAACTTTTGGTGCGTACAGTGCACACCCTTTCTTAGACAATAATTTCATTTGTTGTAATTTGATTTGCAGTGTGCAGATGTGAATGCTCAGATGTAAGATAATGAGTTCATCGGTTAACATAGGTCTGTATGCTGTTAAGGATTTTTCCACGTCTACAGATGGTATTGGGCAACATTTGAAACCACCTAGTAACTTTAGGGAAATTTCTTCAGGAAGCACTACGTTTTCACCTGATGATATCTTCCCACAGCACGCAAAACTTAAATGTTAGGATTTCTCTCTATATCAGTGGTGTCGTTGAGGGGAAACTGGGTGATTACTTTTCCCCTTTCTAATTACCCTTCATTGGTTACGTAATAGTTATGAGGGCAAGATAGAATACTGGAAGGATTCCCGTTGGAATTTGTAACTGACATTTTGACGCCTGACTGATTTTCTTATTTTTTGAAACTTAAAGAGGTGCAGACGTAGCTCATATGCCGGTCACCCTTATCCTACACGGCCACGCCGCTAAACCAAAGCGAGTAGAGGGGGAAAAAGCAGAATGATCCGCGGTGTCACTTTTTGATACCTCTGCTCTAAATCACTGCACAGTTTGCTGTATAATTTGCATACTTCAAAGAACCACTCTTAAGTTTACTCTGAGCCTCAGTGAGGAATGATATCGGCGTTTCTTTAGTAAGGACTTCTTTTGTCGCTAATTTGTTTAAATATAAACGTAAAAATAGGTTTTTTCTATGTTCCATGTATGGGACAATTATGAAATATGCAGCAATATTGGAAATATGCAATTATTTACATACAACCACATAAGGGTCTGGAGCATATTGTAAAATTTAATTCCATATCACAAGCAAATACAAACGAAATATTAATTTGCATACAAATCCTGTGCCAAATTATAATCGAGGGGCAAATCCAAATACACAAAACCTTAGTCGCAGCGTTCACTTACTGAGAGATTTGTACAAGAAAGGAGTGTACAAAATTTAGGTCAACTACACTACCTATAAGCGCACTTAAGCCGCAAACAAATGAATTGCTCTGCAGAGAGCCGGTCCGGAACAATATGTAAATATTAAACACCCGGGGGAAGGGTTCCATAAATGCAATTATGGGTTAGCAGACATCCTGCTTTAGCGAGGAAACCATTAGTTTGCTTTACTATATTCATACAAAGAAACCAAACTTGGCAAAATAATAGTGTCTAAGGTTTGAAGGAGGTTTTAGTGACGTTCTCTCCAGTATGTCTTTGTCATACCTATTGTACAATGTGTTCATATAACATTCTCTTTCTCTTTGCTTCCTGTAATCCTGATGGAAATCATCCGGAAATATATAAGAGTGTGGGTGCAACAAGCTTACGGAAGGTTGAGACGACAGTCAAATGTTTTGCGTACTAATTTGGATCTTACATGTTTCTTCATGCGCTCACGATAAAAAGAAAAAGTCTGATGTGTTGCACTCACATGACTTTCCCTATTCTTGTACTAACTATTCTTACAAACTGTTATTCCTTTAGTGAGCAATTCCGCGAATATGTCTTACCGAGTGTTAAAATTTGAAATCAATGTTTCACTTTTTTTACTGAGGAAAGATGATGCTAGATACTCCAAAGTATCTTATGAAGTGAAAAATAAATGTTTTTGACGTGAATATGGATTCAAATTTCACTTTTTACCCACATATTTCCAAAACACTAAAAGTAAGCATGAATAACGGTGATTTTCATATCAATATTTCAGGAGCTATGTACAACTGTTTTAATTTTTTTTCGATGTACATCACACAATGACTCTTCATCTTCAAAACGTGTATATGGCTAATAATTTTCGACATTTATAAATAATCCTTAGAGCCTGTTTATTACTGTGTGTCGATGTCAGTCACGATAAATAAGGATAAAGTTCTCTGCAGGGAAAAGTAATTGACTGAAAAAAAATTATCCTTTTTGATTTTGCGTCATTACAATATAACAAATAAAAAAGTATCAGAAAGTTTGCCTCTAAAGTCATTCGTTTTCCCACAAAACACGTGACTAACGGACAATTGGTGCTGGCGCCCTGTGGTCGTCATACGCGTACAGTGCTTGTGAGACTTCAGTCAGGATAGACGTATCAGTCTGTTTTTGACTCCATGACTAAAACACCAGCCCAAAGACAACGTGAATACAGACAATGTCTGAAGGAGCAAGACAGTTATCCACAATGGAAGGAAAAAATAAAAGTGACTATGAGGAAAGGAAGAGCAATACTGAAATAAACAAAACAAGGAAGAGAACACTTCAAGTCTGAATTAGGAGACATAAGCAAGCACAGCGGGCAAGACAGAAGATAAGAGACCAAGAAGGGATTGATAAGGATACTCCAACATCAGCGGGTTTCAAAAGCAGACAGCATTTTCGAAAGTGCAGAAAACGTGTTGAGGAAGCATTGCCGCAATCTCCACGCAAAAGAAAAGAAATGATTCGTAAGTTAGCAGTTGAAGAGGGATTACATGTTGTAAAACCAAAGCATTCTGTCCCGGTATCAGGAAAACAACTATCAGAGGAACTTAAAAGTGCAATCATCAAGTTCTATGAGGATGATTCAATATCTTATCAAGCTCCTGGAAGAGATAATTTTATTGAAATCCATGTTCAGGGAGAAACAAAAGAAGTTCGCATTAGGTATCTAGTGGTAACATTAAAAGAAGTATATGCACTCTTTCTAGAAGACCGAGAAGAAATGTCCGTGGGGTTGACAAAATTTGCTGAATTACGCCCTGCTCACGTGCGTCTTCAAGTTCAGGTCCCACATAATGTGTGCACATGTATTATACATGAGAATACGAAGTTTCTTCTCAAAGCATTGTGTAAAAATCACATACTCACTGAGACTGAATTTCGTAAGTTCATAGCACAAGTGGTTTGTGATCAGAAATCGAGTAAGTGTATGCAGGGAGGATGCTCCAAGTGCACGGGATTGAGACATTTCGGATGGACTCGCTAATTCTCCATGCGAATGGAAACTGTGGAGTTCACGTAATGGAAGAATGGAAATAGAAGTTAAAAATGGGTCTGTCAAAGACTGTATTGAAGAACTGAGCAATTGCCTGCCACGTTTCCTAAATCACGTTTATGTAAAAAGACAGCAATCCGAGGCCTTTAAGAAGGCTCGGGAAAATGTTGCAATTAGTGAAGCTGTGATACAGATCGACTTCTCTGAGAACTACACATGCAAGGAGCAAAATGAAATTCAAGCTGCCCACTGGAACAATACACAGATCTCAATATTTACTGCTGTTGCCTGATATAGGAAAGAAGATATTGGTGAAATTCAGAAACAATCTTTTGCTTTGGTGTCTGATTATGCATCACATGACAAATATGCAGTTCATATTTGCTTAAGGAATATATTTTCGGAAATATTGGATATTGTTCCGAATCTTGAACTTGTAAAAGTGTTTTCTGATGGAGCTGCTTGTCATTTTAAGCAGAAATACACATTGAGTCATGAGACATATCTTTCCGAAGTACTTGGAATCCAAAATGAATGGCACTTCTTCGAATCCTATAACGGAAAGGGGGCAGTAGATGCGATTGGAGGACAAGTGAAGAGGATGGCCTGGACAGCTGCGAAAGCAGGAAGCAGGATTCAGAGTGCTGAAGAATTTGTTAATACTGTTAGAAAGAAAACCAAATTATGTCTTCTTCAGGTTTCTCTGCCTGAAATTGAAGAAGCAAAAGAATTTCTCGACAAAAGATTTGAACGTATTTCACCTATGCCATCCACTCAGCGGGTTCATTATGTGAAAGTATTAGGTTTAAATGTTGTGGAATATGCTTTTATTTCATGTGCGGAAAGTGTCAGAATGATGCACAACTTTCGGAAATAAAAAACAGTGTAGTGATATGCGCGTGTACTACGAGGCTACTGCATTTAGCGTTCCTGCACTCTAAGGAGTCCAATCCAGAGTGTATTACAGGTATGTGCTGTGTGCTCTCATGTGTCGTCTTTGTTATGGTTTTGGGTCAGCTTTTTATACTTGCAATGACGTAACTGTGATAAGAAATGAGAGCTGCCAACATTTGTTTATTCTATTTATGCTGCATGACATTAATGCTTCTCCAAAGGATATGATTATTGTCAAAACGATAAATACAATTACACACCTGTGTGTATTACATGTATGTAACGTATAATACGTTATCACTATGATTTACGGTATGTTATACCATGTAAAACAAAGACAAGGTATTACAATTTTCGAATATGTCAGTTAGTCACAGACTCATGTCAGTTAGTCACGCTGACCTTTGAATAAATATCTTCAGATGAGAATAACATGCCAAACCTTTTTTCAGGTCATTTGAAAGCTTAGAAGTTCCTCTATCAAGTGATTTTTCAGAACAAATCAAATAAGAAAACTTTCAGAGAAAACGGAGGACAAACGTTTGAAGTTGGAACTGCAGTTGACAAAAATGTCAGTTAGTCACGAAAAGTTTACCGCTCATTATTAAATAATTGTTTCACTTTTTTAAGGCTTTTATCTTTCCTATCACAACCGCCAATGTATTCTCTGTCATCGTATGTCGTTAAAATAACATTTTTTCACCTATATTGGCCATTACACAGACATTTTAAGAAGAAAATGTAGTGTAAATGTCAGTTAGTCACACGCAGAATTGCTCTAGTCGAGATAAGCATTTGCAGAAATTATCTTATTGCCAATTTTCTTGGTGGGCAAGGGGAATATGTGAATACAGAAGGCTTTGAGTTTAAAGCTGGCCACTATATGAAAGCTTTGAAATGCCGTTCTCTTTGCACGGCCAAGAGATGAAAAAGTGAATAACTACCTTCCATTTGAGAAAAGTATAAGCATTGCAAAACTCACACAAATAACAAGGAATATCTCTGAAATGGTTCACTCCACAAAAAATGCATTTGGACATAACTGGTGTGTTTTAACAAGATATACATTTTTTGTAGAGTAAGATTTGGTCTATCTCTTACGGTTTTGCAGTTATGCAAACGTCATCAAGAATAAACAGGACTAAATAGGTTATAGTCAGAAAATGCAAAATGTGCATTTCATTTGCCATAAAAATATCTTAAACATATCGCATTTTACTCAAAATCGTTAGAGCCATTTTCGAGAAAATCTAAATGTGTGAAACATTTTCGATGTAAAGGGTAGTTTAGGGTAGAGAAATTTTCTTAAAAATCTTTGTGTCGCATCCTTCAAAGATTTTAAACTTAAATACCAAATTTAGTTTTTAACCAACTTTTCGTTTTTGTGTTATGCTATTCACACACACACACACACACACACACACACACACACACACACACACACACACACACGCACACACACACACTCATACACACACACACACTCTCTCTCTCTGACACACACACATACTCACACACACACGCACACACATTTTTCTAAAAATGCTTTCTTTTTTATTCAGGAGGCTTCAAAACATATATTTCCGGTGAAATCTCGATATCGAATTTTTAGGTGGAATACAATCGCTCCCCTACTTACTATACGTAGTAGAGAAAGTAAAAATGTTTATTTAATATAGATCCACATTTTTTCCTGCAGTGAGTTTCTGTACATCTCTTATGATTTCCTAGTTACACAAAACTTGAAGAAAATGATGAGGACTTCAGAAACTATTTAAAGAACAATCAAATTGGAATCTGATTCATCGCGTCTCAAATTGTGATATTTTTAATCACAGTAATTAAATACACTTTTGAGACAATAAAGACAAAATAAAATAAAACAAAATGTTCAAATAAAGAATGGTGATAATTCTATGAAAATGTTCATCTTCCGTCTTTTAATGGTGCCTAACTTAAGTACCAAATCCAGTACATCTCCGAACATGTATTTCTTTAGGTGGAATACAATACCAGCTCTATCTACCGTGCATAAGTGGCAGAGACAGCAAATGTTTAACGGGTTGGTGGACCTAGGTATGCTAAGTTAATCTTCAGATGTTAAGCTTCAGATCGTATTTTAAGTTATGTTTTTTACTCTGAACATTTGATTGCTGTTTTGTAGTTAATGCACCCATTCTAACCCACCGTGTTTTATGCTCAGTTTTGTGGAAGAAAATAGTACCAACTTCACGTTATATATTAGTTGCATAAAATGCAATTACTCTAACTTAATGTTTAAAATATTTGTTTTCTTCTGACAGTCTGAGAAAGCTCTTTTGTATATGTTCCTTCTCCTACTCAAATGAATCTCTGATGTGTTACAGTCGCCCGACTACTCTACTTTCTACAAACTATTGTTTAACCTACCTCCACGGTGTAGAGGTTACGTGTGTGCCTCATATTGACGTAAATTCCGCGGAAATCAGGCAGTCATGGGACTCAGAAGTAAACCTCTCCAATGTTTGGTTACCTGATGAGTGAAGGGAGGGACGCATTCATGGGACTAAAAAACAAACATTTTCAACGCTTTGTTATCTGGTTAAGTGAAGGGGAAAGCAAATGTAGGGTAGAGCAACAAGGTGAAGTTATTAGCACATACGAGCTTAGGTTGGGTATCGCTGGATATGATGGTGGAGGTGCTGCACGCTACAGTTTACAATACAATCAGAACAGTTAACAAATCTGAATGTTGACAACAGTAACTGATTGAATAAGTGTTGTAATATCTTGCACAGCGAGGTTAAATGTGTGATATCAGGAGTGGAAGAGGAAGAAGTTATCGAAATGTGAGCTCGAGTACGTATCTAATGGATAACATGTGATAACCTGGCTAAAACACATAAAACTGCTCCAATTTGTTGTTGATGTGCTCTTCACAGAACTGAGTTTTACACTAGTCTTATAAATATATCTCGTAAAAAGACTCCAGCAGCACAAGAGTGGTTTAGTAATAGGAAGAATGGCAATAAGGATGGAATTAAACATCTGTACTATCTTCTCGTTATAATTGTTGGGATTAAAATCTTGAATGTACGGGTTGTTGGTAATACCCATCTAACCTTGGGTTGAATTTCAGCAAAGTTTGGTGGACCTAACGAGCCAAATTCGCTATCTAGCCTCCATATTGAAGCTTACTGGCATATTTAAAATAAGAAAGATATGCATAAAGAAAATGGAAATTTCATTCCATTAAAAATAGTTAACGTAATAATTCGCAAACAAGATGATGCTGAGAAGTCGGTAGATGATAGGCTAATTTTCTTTACTGACATTAGCGGCACATGACATTGCTGAACACGAGGGAAAGGCAAGGAATCCTTACATCAACCTGAAAGCGATCCCTTGCCTTGGATGGCTGCAGTTTTGGTGCGTCAGCTTAAGTGAGGGGATTACTGTGTTCATGGATTGAGGGTATCGGTGATTGTTCGCGTGTGGGAAACAAGTATCGTGCAATAAATACTCCTGTGCCTTGTTCCCTTACTACATGCTCAAAATTTAAATGCTTCTAAGTTTACTCGACTATGATGCTAACTCTAGAGATTATGAAGGCATAATCTCGGGGAACTGGATCCAGAAATATTTCTATGTTATACAGTTACAAATGTGAAGACAAGTATTCCCAGTTTCCGCTTTAATGATCTACTCAAGCACTTAACGCAAGCCTGGTGTAAACTCTCTAGAGGGATGTGGGTTGAATAGCATATTCATATTGTAACAAAAAGACTAGTTCAATTATCTTGTATCTCACTTTATTTCCCTTAGAGCGATAATAGATATTACAAATCACTCTAATAATTCACAGCTTTCTGTTTGTCTTAATCTTGACACAAACTATCCTATCGTAATACCATTTACACAAAACTAACAAAAGCTGCCCTACCTTATAAACGCGTGACAATTTTCTACGTACGTATTCACAACTTACTGACAACGCGTGCTGGTTCGCTTATCCTCCAGAATTTTCGGCACTTTTTCTCGAAGCTTCGAAAAAGTGCGTTGCACGCTGTTTTTAAACAGCTTATATCGCGTGTTGCATAACAGCGTTGTCCTATGTGGCAACTGACTTTTATTCCTCTTTGCCGGTGGCCGGCGTGACAATATTGTAATGCATGAAGAAAACCTTTTGTAATTTGGCTTGCAAATTACGCATACCTGAAAAAATAATAACTTATATGTGGGTTTACCTAAAGAGTCTTAGCTACGAGGCACTTGTTGATCTGTACAAAATTACTAGTGGAAAATATTGTGTGGCATCAGGTTGAAGAGAATGCATAACAAGTGCAAGCAAAATTTTCAAGTCTGGGGGGGGGGGGGGGGTGGAAACAACTTCTGCTGGTTGCTGCATTATGCTAGGGTGTCTGTTATTTGATTTACAAAGTCATCATACCCAGCTTTTAACTAGGTAGTGTGCAATTTTTCCATGTCACAGAACAATGCCTTTAACCTTCTGTTTCTTCAGGAAGTGGTTGATACAGTCATGTTAACCTGAATTTTAATGCGCTCTCCACGACTATGGGGTTAAGTTTTTGCTTAGCGTCCTAAGCATCGCGAAGAAGAAAAAAGTAATAAACATGGATTGTTAATAAGACCTATGAAACCATTAACAAAGTAATTAAATCCACCTTGCTGACACAAATCAATATATTAATGCAGCAAGTTAGAGGGGATGATAAAATAAGAGATGTGTTTTCTGAAAATTTCGCGATGTAATCACAAATTGATTTTGCCAACCCCTTTTGTGCTATGGATAGGATACGGTGCTTATGACCTCGGAATGTATGTCCTTATAACAGTGAAAACTCCCCGCCCATATACCATTTAATTACATTAGGTGCTCTCTGGTTTCTCTCCGTAAGAGTCGTTTAATTAGTTTCAGCCATATTGATAATGATCTACCCATAATTAGAATGTTAATGCTTGCAAGAAACAAAAATGTATATATCTATGTGCATATAGAAGTAGGCTTCTCATGAGTTCCAGCATCATAGGAGTAGGTCCAAGACGAGCAATGTCATTAAAGCGGCTACAAACATCAGAAAGAAACTCTGCAATAGATCACAAATCAAGACCGTACGGCAGAACCATCAATTCAAATTTTTGAGTGTTCAAATAGTCTGTTGTTAGATGAGATGTGTGAGCATTCACATTATCTTGATGAAGAATCCGACGGTGCTTGTTTGTTTTTCTTATTTCACCGAAGACTTCCGGCAGTCAAATGATTGCATATTATTTAGAATTGACTGCTTTACGTTTCTCTAAAACATTGTTGGTATATGACCATATTTTCTAAAAAATATATATATATATATATATATATATAAAATATATATAAAAAAGTGTTTTGAAGTGCTTCTAGCGCTGACAGCTTTTGCTGGATTTGATTCATCTTGACCGCTGTTTACGTTCTGGCTCATGCACATTGATCCATACTTCGTCACCTTTTACAATTTTATATAGGTCTTTTGAATCACTGTCGTTTTTATTCTTGCACATTTGTGTGCACAAATCGACACAAGCATCTTTTTGAGATTGCGTCAAATTATGTAGGATCCAATGAAAGCAAACCTTTTTCAAGGGGTAATGTTGATGCAATGTTTTATGTGTACTACTAGAACTAATCGTTAGGATTACCTCTATCTCACAGTATGTTGCAGGGTCATCTTGCATTATCAGCTTTTGCACTGCATAAATGTTTTCTAGCACAAGAACTGGTGTTGGACGACCTTCTCGAATTTCGTCAATGTGTGAATGGCGGCCACGATTAAACTTGTTATACCAGGTTTCACAGTGGCAAAGGACGGAGCTTCATCGTCAAATGTCGAATGTCGATCAATGCACTCTTATCTTGATAACACACGTCAAAAGTCATAATAAATCATCGCATAAACATTTTCATGAGTTAATTCCATTTTTTCACTGAGATGCAATTTTCAAGTCACTGCAAACAACATAAATAACGCTCATGACAAAATATCTGAAGAAGATTATGGTAAAATATGTTTAACTTTCCAGTGGAAATCCCAAATAGCACCTACAACAATCAGTGTGGCCAAGGTTCAAAATATAAGTGGTGGCCTTCGTAATACAGCTCTTTAGAAAATTAATGTAGTGTTACCAAGCACTAGAATCTATAGTGAGATGAAGATGATATACGAGTGCACGTGCTCCACGTTGAAAATGTATGTATTTAGGTAATATGAGACGGATATTCTGTAATGTTAACAACATAAAATAAAAGGAACTTCAGTGATCAACAAAAATGACAAATGCTGACGATACAATTATGTTTATCTCAGTTCAATCCTGCATGGGGTTCTGTCCATTGTTCCTGTTAGAGAAGTTTGCAATGAATGTGGGGCACATACTAAAGTGCCCTCAGAGGGATGAATTTTTCTCAGCTTTTTATGAAAAACAAGACTGGGTAACATGGACAATTGAAACAAGCACAAATTAAAATAGGAAAGAGTCCACTTCTGACAAGAGAAAGCTTTCAGTACGGAAATGCGTTCTTCAGCCGAACTCACCAATCGATATTTACGGATTACGAAAAACAGGCCCTTCATGTACGGATTGGTGCGTCAGCCGCAAATGAGTATGGATTTTTCCATTCAACTCCACAAACGATTCGTTTATCTTAAGTAATGTAGTGCATCATCTAATTTCTTCTGTCAAAAGCTCCATTGAAAGGCGAGAGCGTTTCGGAAGCTGTAGATTATATTTATACATAAGTGTGGCTAAAAATAATCTATTTATTTTAAGCGCTTGTGAGAATTTTTTTCTGATGTTGCATTCACATGCTTTCTCTACCCACTATCGTTTCTTATATATAGCTTCTGCAAACTATCCTTACAAAATCCTACTTTACTATTTTATGTTTACCGAAATATAGTTTGAGAAATACTTTAATTATATATTTCATAGCAGGTACAAAGGAAGTGCAGGAAGTTGCAGCGATAGTAAACTCTATATGCGGGCGTTGAAATGCCATATTATTTCTTCTCCAGAAACAACTGAAAGGTGATCACTTAAAAAAAAAAAAAAACAATGTTTCATTCACATGGCTTTCTCTATTCACTCGTCTACAAACTATGCTTACAAAACCTTGTTCTTCTATTTTTGTAATCGAAATTAATCTTCATTACACATTTTGTTATAGGCTAAAGGGATAGTCAGATTTTTAAAAATCTGTTAGCTATGTACTGCTTTGAAATTTGTGTTCATTGCATGGCCATAAGAAAAAATTAATGACTTATGACTTGAAAAAAGCAAAAGCATTTGAAAATACAAACCAATAACAAAGAGTATTCCGAAAATGGTTAATACCATAAGCAATTTATTTACATAAACTGTGTGCTTTAATGAACTCTACATTCAATGGGGAGCAATATTTTAACTACATGTTACGGTTTACCAATTGTGCTAATTTTTAACATTAAAGAAGATTCCAATGATTATCCGCAGAAAGTTCAAGATTCACATTTTATATGCCACGAAAATATCTTAAAACTGTGGTATTTTAATCAAAATCGTAAGAACCAAATTTGGGAAAATAAAAACAACGAAACATTTTACAAGTAAGGGTCGTTGAGATCGGGGACTTTCTCGAAAATCTTTGTCGAATGTTTGAAGGATGCTAAAGTTGAATGCCTAATATGGTACTTAACTGCGTTCGTTTTTAAGTTATGCTGTTAAAAAAGAGGAAAAATAACAATAAAGAAAGCACACACAGGGATCTTCAAAATGTTTTTTAACTCTTTTTTGTTCAGGAACCCAAAACGTGGATTGATAGTGAAAATTCGATATTCAAGCCTATAAGTATCTCGCAAATGGTAAACACCACAACATTATTTGGCATTAATTTTATGTTTTAACCAGATTATACTTATTTCTGTAGTAAGCTTCCGTCGTACTCTTGGTTTATGAGCACAAAACTACACAACATTTATTCAGAATGAAGAGGACTTCATGGCATATTCTTAGAGAATTTGATATACATCATGCAAATATCTTAAACATGTGGTATTTTAACTTTTAATCATTTTTATGAAAATAAAAAATAACCAATATATTTTCATGCAAAGGATACTCTTTTGGGTGTCGAAGTTTTTCTTGAAAATCTTCGTGTCGCATCCTTGGTAAACGTCAAACTTACATACATAAACCTATAGTTTGGTATTCACTAAACTTATGTCTGTTTGTCTGTTTTATGATGTTGACAAACACACATACGTGCGCACCCCCCCCCTCCCCCATTCACACACAAATAAGGACCTTTTTCTAAAAATGTTTTATATTCAGGCAACCTCAACCGGCGGATTTCCGGTGAAATCTATGTGTGGAGTTTTTGGATGGTTGCAACACGTCCTTTACTTATTATAAGTAAGTGTAAGGAAAGAAAAGAAAAAGAGAAACAGAAAGAGGGAACAACAAAAGAAAAAAAATATCCATTGGGAGCTGAAGAAGCGTTTTTAAAATTCGTTCCCTGCTGATATGAAAATTAAGACATTGTTGTGCAAGAGAAGTGTATTAATTTTCCATTATATAACGTCCTAAATACTGTTTAATATGGCATCCATTTAGTTATGTGCATGTAAAGCTGCATATGTTCTATATGCTCAGCATAATCATTGCACTAACAATGGCAAAATGTTTGATGCAGTCTTCTTTGCATCAACCTACTTGGTCTTTGGATAGTAGCTGAAGTCTAAGGAAAATTCGCTAAACTTCACAACATATTAGATCTCTCTGGCGTCTGGAACTGTTTGTCAAACACGACGCAATTCCAACAAATTTCCAATGAAAGGATCCAGCTGTACTGCCTATACAGATAGACATATCACGAACGATAGGGTTCCACAAGACACAAGCCAAAGTATTCAAAATTACAGTTTTACGGAATCCATTAAAGCATTTTTCTTAGACGTATGTTAAAATCCTATTTCTCAAACGTTTTAATCGGAATGATTTTAAAAATCTGAATGCTGTTTAAAATGCTTATGAAATGGACAGAGTACTTATGTTCTCTGATAATGTTCTATATTAGTCACAAAATATTAGTAATTGTTTATTCTTCATTTTCAGATGAATATCCAGATTTAAATGCAGTGTATATGCATTATCTACTTGTTTTCTTGACCTTCTGAAGCATTTCTTTCGTAAGCCGTGATCATTTGGTTTGGTGCAGCTCAAAGAGATATTATTTGTGTACCAAGCGTAACCCTCATGTTAATTAAATGTTTGTTGTTTTGAAGAATTACGTCCTTGGAAGTTCATTGAGATCATTACTTGCTTGCAGGCAGTGTAAAAGTTCAGTCCAGTAATTCCTTTACACTCTTACCACCACGTCAGTGTTCGTGAATCGCAGTCAGTGGGTCCTATGGAAAATTCCAATACAAAACTGTTCTTTGAGCAAGAACACTTGCCTGCTGTGCGAGGGTCCCGGTTTCGATTCCCGGAGTGGGAATCTCTAGCCAAGATTGTTCTCTATCCCCAGAATCTGGAAATATGTGTGAGAATGTAAATGTGTGTATGTGTGTGTGTATCTCTACTTGAGTTAGGGCAGTTGAAAAGATAAACAGAAATCAGTAGGCGTGGTAGCACTCACATTCAACGTAAAACAAGAAACGCTTTCAATAGATAACCGGAATCTTCCCAAAGTTTCGCTTCTCCTCACCAGAAGAACATTCTAAAATGTCTCAAGGAAAATTCCAGTTGCTGCATAAGCCAATGTCTTCTACAAACTATCCTTAGATAAGCTTATTCCTGTATGTGCTTCTTGTTAATCAAAATAAAACTTCATAACACATTTACGCATTTCATTGTGGTATAAGGAGGATTAAGTAAAACGATAGTCACATTTTTAAAAACGTATCGCTATATGATAGCTTTGAAACTGTCTTCTCCTGGCATGACCACGAGAAAAAGACGAATGGCGACGCTTTTCTAAAGAGAAACTAAAAACCCAATGACAACTGTATACGAGTTAACACCATTGTCGATAGAAAAACATGTTCCACAGGCGAAGGGCCTCTGATATGATCACTGAGTTAAAAGGCAGGGGGGAGGGAAGAAGAAGGAATACGGATTGCCTCTCTCAGGACAATGAAGCACGGTCTCGTGGCTTTTATTGTGAAGAGGATTTAAGATATTAATATCTGTAATAAACTTCGAATAGTTATGTTGTTTCTACAATAGTGTGTATGTAACATTAAAAAGTCGACGTGTTATATTCGTATGACTTTCCCTTCTCACTATGTTTATTTTTATATAACTTCTAACAGTATCCCACGAAAAATTATTACCTTCTCTGCCACTTAGCTAGGGTAAGTAGAGCAAGTATTGCAAACCCAAAAATATGTCACTGAAATTTCACCAGAAATACATGTTTTGAGACTCTCTGAATAAAACAAAGTATTTTTAGAAAAATAACCGCGGATGCGAGTATCTTTGGACAGTATTATTCAAATCCAAGTAGGTATGGATGCCACACGAAGATTTTCAAGAAAGTTCCCAAACACTAAATTACATTTTATTACATTTTATGAAACCTGTGTGTGTGTGTGTGTGTGTGTGTGTGTGTGTGTGTGTGTGTGTGTGTGTGTGTGTGTGTGTGATTTCGAAATTGCACTAATTATGGCAACAAGAAATAAACCTGTTTTGATATGACGTTTCATCGGCTGTAACGCATTTGTGTTTAGGAATAGGTACATATAGAGAGATTTAATTAAAAATGAATTTTAGTGCGCTGTTAGACTTCTTTTTAGTGATGAACTATAAATAAATAAGACATCTGATGTAGATTTAAGCAAAGTGATTCAGTTTAGAAGAAGCAACATCTGAATCTGATACGGAGTTGGTGACTAAAATATAGAAATTGGGTATTCATCAAAATGCAATGCAGGAAACAGAAGATAAAGACTATAAATACAATTGAAAAATAAGCTCAAAAACATAATGGTAAACATATTGTGAAGAATATATTCAAAATAACAAATTTAAGTGAAATGGCAAGCTCTTAGGAACCTGGTGGAAAGTAATTTGGAAAATGGGAGTCAAACTTCTCTT
Source organism: Tenodera sinensis (assembly GCA_030765045.1). Classification (NCBI taxonomy): domain Eukaryota; kingdom Metazoa; phylum Arthropoda; class Insecta; order Mantodea; family Mantidae; genus Tenodera; species Tenodera sinensis. Next base: position 169,579,445 of record CM060963.1, on the reverse strand, counting down.
TCTTAGAGCAATTACATCACAGTAGAATCTCCCTTTCTTGTAAGTCTCGCTCTCCAAAAATAGTCTGTTTCCTAATCAAATCACACACAGGAAGCTTCACAGTCCATGCATTGTTTACTTCATTTCCGTTGAAACAAGATCGTAAATGTATGCACGGCATTTATTTTGTGGGGGGAATGATGCGATTCTGTATATTGGTAGGGTTTATTATAGATATGTTATAACAATAATTAACAGATTTTTGTATAAACCACACTTGAGTGATGTCAACTAAAGTTTTATCACACTGTTGTATCGTAAATTTGTACTTTGTGTGCAATGAATTAACCAAAACGTTGAAGTTTGGACACATTCTCCTTATATTTGTGTACAAACACTATACTGAAAGCAGTTCGTGAGCTGTTTTGTACATGCTGACGAATGAAGCACGGATTAATGAACAAAATTACGTTGATGAAGCCCCGCAACAGTGAACACTTAAAAAGTGTCCAGGTGAAGTAGGAAAACGAATGTACTCGTAGAATTTGTAGAACGTTTTGGTAAGAAAATGAACAGCGAATAAAATGTTAGTCCACTTCACCCCGTCTAACACATGGGGTCAAATCCATCTATTATTCACAAAGACCATACTGAAGTTTGTTTGGAAGTTTGTCGCGGCAGGTTAAGGAATTCGACGTTCCTTCTAGGACTGTATGATTTTAAGATTATAACGGGTAGCAGGGAACGTAATTTCTACATAATTGTGCAATTATTTAATAAAGAATGGCACTGAAACTAATTACTGAAACGCCATTCGAGTTTAAAAAGTTACCCGTGAAACTGGGTAATCCAGTATTAAATAACTATGTGCACCATCTCTAGCATCACAAACTAACATAGATTCATTTCTTGGACATCTGCTGAGGTGTAATCAACCTAAAGCTTTCCTCATCACATAAAACATACTGAACCGTAACTAACACATACTGGTTTTCCTTGAAGAGTTCCTTGTTTTAAGTAATTTCAGAATAGCAACACACTCGAAGTTATCAGCAAATAGAACACCAGTCTTTAAAAATGTAACGAATGGATTGCCCAATGTCTCGGTCGAGCAAGTTTACATGTATTATCGCACACATGGACTTGGAGAGAGCTTATGCTAGCAATAGTTGTTTGCCTGAACTGATAAAAGCTGAAATACAACTTTCAGTAAACTTCATATAATGTCATGCTCGATTCTGTTTGAAAATAAAAGTGCACTGTTGAAGTCTGGTAAAGGGACTGAAACTATAAACTATTTAACTAACCGAAACTATAAAATATATTCTGATAAGTATCTAATTGTTTACTTTATAACACATTTTCTTGTTATTCATTAATAGTTCTACTGTTGATTTGCACATGACTTTCTCTACTCATACAACTTCCAGATACAGGAAATGTTCAGCAATTTTTCAACATATTCAAAACTAGAACTCAGATATGTGTCTTACAGTAATACCAAATTTTATAGCCCTGTATTGTAGGAGTCTGCCGCCGAGATTTGAACCACTGTGTGACAATAATATAAGAGTCTCCATGTGCTCATGCGCGCGCACACGCATACACACACACACACACACACACACACACACACACACACACACACACACACACACACACACACACACACACAGGTACGTTAACACAATCTTTTTCAATTGGGGGGGGGGGGGACTCAGTCTCAAAACATGAATTATCGATGAAATCTTTGTACGCAATTTTTGGTTATAATGCCTAACTTTCCCCACTTACTATAGGTAAGTAGTAGCAAAAGTAAGAAACTAATACCGTTCCCACTTGAAAAAGCGTACCAATTTGCAAAGTTGAACCAATAACAAAGAATATCTCCAAAATGGTCAACACAAAATAAGAAAGAAGATAAATCATGTTTAACAATTCTTGTGTACAAGGGTTTTGTCAACAACAATAAAATAGCAATTCAATAAGAAGAGGAATTCACAGGCTATTCACAAAAAACTCAATGAATATATGTATATGTATGTCGTCCAAGCTGTTTTTCGTTGAGGTTGGTTTATCCCGTATAGGGCAGATGCCGAAAGGTTTGCCTAAGCAAAACTATAAAGGGGACCCGTATCGATAGAGGCCTTGCCTAACTGAATGACCAATCCTTGAAAACAAAACACTAAGTGCTATGACGTAGCTCAGTTGTTAAAGCACATGCGTACCTTGCGAGGGGTCCCAGGTTCTATTCCCGACTGGGCTCGAGAAAGTTTTCTTAACCAAAAACGTTCCACAGTATACTCAGTTTCTGGTGTTTGGATTTGCATGTGTGCGTACATCTGTTTTAACGGTTCGCTCATGAACTGGAATTCAGAATTGCCGCTGAGCGAAAGTATACTGTTAATCCACAATTATTACAATGTGACACCAATTGGTGCAACGAAGTTAATTACATTAAACAAGCAAAACACCTTCTTGTTTACTTTCTCGACCACTTAGAGTAAATAGAGGAAGTATTGTATTCCATAAAAAATTCGATATCGAGATTTCACCGGAAACACGTGTTCTGAGACCCCCTAAATCTATAAAAGAGCATTTTTAGATAAAGAATGTGTGTGTGTGTGGGGGGGGGGATACCTTCAGCATCTTCCAAGGATGCAACACGAAGAGTTTCTACAAAATACCCCCTTTCCAAACTACCCTTCACATAAAATAAAGTTCGAAAATGTTGGTTTTCTTAAAACTACTTTAACGATTTTGATTAAAATATTACATGTTTAATATTTAATATAGAGTGACTCTTTCATAGCTGGTAAACCGTAAGATACAAATTCTTACTATACAAAAACTGTAGATACTGTTAAAACACAAAGTTTATGTAAAATATACTTTTACTTTCTCCATTACGTATAGCAAGTAGGGGAAGTATTGTTATTTGGCCCAAAATTTCGATGTCGAGATTTCACAGGAAATATATGTTTTGAGGACCTCTGAATAAAAAAAACATCTTTTAGAAAAAAAAGTTCATGTGTGTGTATGTGTGTGTGTGTGTGTGTGTGTGTGTGTGTGTGTGTGTGTGTGTGTGTGTGTGTGTGTGTGTGTGTGTGTCTATCCGTGAACAGCATAACTCAGGAAAACAAAGTCGGTTTAAAACCAAAATTGGTATTTAAGTTTAAAATCTCTAAAGAATGCGACACGAAGATTTCGAAGAAAATTACCCCGCCCTAAACTGCCCTTTACATGGAAAATGTTTCTAATTTATTTTTTGTTTTCAAATATGGCTCTAACGATTTTGATTAAAATGTTTAAGATACTTTTATGACAAATTAAATGTATATTTTGAATTTTCTCGCTATAGCTCATGTAGTCCTGTTTACTCTTGATACTTTTGCATAACTGGTAAACCGTAAGAGAGACAAATATTACATACAAAAGATTTAGATCTGGTTAAAACACAGAATTTATACCTAAATACATTTTGTTGTGGAGTGAACCATTTGAAGGTATTCCTTTTTATTTGTGTGAGTTTTGCAACATTTAAAACTTTTCTCAAACGGAAGTTAGTTACTCGCATTTTTATCTCTTGGCGGTGCAAACAGAATAGAATTTCAAAGCATTCTTATAGCGACTATCTTTAAAAGATTTGAATATCACTCGAAGCCTATTGTATTCTTATATTTCCCTTGCACCGACAAAAAAATTAGCAATTAGATAATTTCTGCAAATGTTTATCTTAACTAACGTGAAGAAGATAAAGGAATAAATGTTAGGGTAGAAAAAGTCATGTGAGATCAGCACATCAGATTGTTTTTGTAGAGATAATCATTTTCAACATATTACTTGTTATTGGTTTGTATTTTCAAATGCTTATTCTCATACTTTATTCCTTATACTTGTAAGTTTATACAGGCCCCTCTAATAACGGATGAAAATTCCTCCGATATTCATGAAAAGGTATGTGAAACTTCGGTGGAACGCCTATTTCCTTAACCCCTCCTCACCCCGACAGTCTTTCAAGTTCTGGAAAGCTGCATAGCCTATACGTATCCTTGGCGGTAGAACAATCATTGGTTGGTGCAGTCAAGTAATGCTTTGGTAACTGCTGTGGAATTCTAAACCTTTGTACTCTTTCTTTGTTTAAATAATGCGGAAATCTTTAACACAAACAACAAAATAGAGATGAAGCTGGTGATAATGAAAATTCTTCACTTCCAGCCCACCAAGTTAACTTCTTGGGGAATGAACACTTAGTCTGCCACCATTTAGATAAAACGAACTTCTCTTTTGTTAATTTTAAAATATTAGTTTAAAATATTGGTTCGCTGATTTACAAATAATTAAACTTAATTATAACTACAACGGAACACTTTCTTTCATGAAGATTATTAGAAGTTTTTGGTATATTGCATACATTTATAGAATGGAGTACAGGTTATGCAGATATTTTGAAACTGTTTTATTATAAGCACATTTGCAGGAATTAATAAATGATGGTTAAAGAAATAAATACAGCATACGATCATACCGTCACAAGCAGGGTCGATTGTCACTTTTTAAGCTGTCTTCTGTCTACTCAAGTGTTACATCGTGGCCGCCTATGTATACTGTTTGGGTGAACATCCTTTTCGTTCTTACACGCATTCTCCGCGGACTGCAGCAACTATTTTCTACTCAATGGAGTTCTCAAAAAGACCATGTGAGCAGCACAACCCAAAAATGAACAGCCGGATAAATAACACATTTGGCATTTCAGTTCAGCATCTTTCAAAGATACGACAGAAAAATGTTAGAGAAAATCCCCTTATCCTAAACTATCCTTCGAATGGAAGGTTAACTTTTTTATTTTCTCAAAATTTTCAAAATTCTTTTTATTTTCTCTATCGATTTTGATTAATATATATATATATATATATATATATATATATATATATATATATATATATATATATATATATATATATATATATATATCTATATATCTTATATTTAAAACATTTGAATAACAAATAAACTGTATCTTGTACTTTCTGACAGTAGAAGGAGTTTTGTACTATTTTGTATAACTGGTAAACAGATATAAGCAAATACGTACTACACAAAAAGTAAATTTCTTTAGGATTTACTACTTATTTCAAATAGCCTTGTTTTCGTAGCATTAGCAATTTCCATGATACCCATTAATATTGATTTCAATTATTAAATACTTGCTAAGTGTTTAGATATCTTTTTCGCTATTCACTTGTTTCTCGCGATGTCATGAAAAGAGTATCGTGGCCTGCGAAAAAGACAGGTTAAGTCGCGAACTGCAGTGACGTAATTCTCTAATCCAGTCATGGCCCAATGAAGTAAAACCACAATTGCCTAATACATCCATATTCTAAACCCCCCCCCCCAAAAAAAAAAAAAAATGTCTCGTCGAATTCATACAAAAGATGATCATGATGGTATACAATGTTAGCCATGTATCGAACTACCATTACTACGTAACTCCGATTCGCGCCGTAGCCTGTTTTTCTCATTAGCTACGAAGAGTACGTAGTTTTAAAGCTATTGCAAGCCACTTTGAAACACTTGACTATCGAATCGGCTTTTCCTATCCCTCTTGTATCTACGACGAAATATGTCACAAAACTGTATCTGCAATTAATTGTTTATCTCAAACGTGAAGATGATAGATAATGAGCTTGTGCAGAAACAGATTTAGAATAGGCATAGAAATCCTTATGAGCGTAACACATCAGCTTTTTTAAACTCCTCTCGCTGTTTGTTTCTCATGGTCTCATGGAAGGAGTACGGATTTTTAGGTCAGCCTATAGCGACCCGGATTGTAAAAATCGGGCTATTGATTCGTTTTTATCTACTTTCCTTGTATCTTCAAAATGAAGCTTTTTCTGAGATTTTTGTTTCGACTATAATAAAGTGTATTAAAAAGTAAGCTTTCGTAGGAGTAGTTTGTAGAAGTTATATCAAAATAAACGATAGTCGGTGGAGAAAGTCATGTTAATGTAACACACCCGACTTATTTTTCTTATTCATGCAAACAGAATGGCTTTTAAAACAGTCCCAAAGCGATTCACTTTGAAAGGATTTGATTATCGTTTTAGCTTTTGCTTACTTTTATATTTGACAACAAAATGTTTAGGTGTATAATGACGGTTTATCTGTAAAAAAGAATGAAATTTTTCAAGAGTATTTTGCATTAAAGTGGCTAGAAAAAGTCACACGAATGTAACACATTTCCCCAATGAGAAGTCGAGGTTACAGGAAATGCAACCCCCAGGATCCTTCGGGTTGCAGCTAGTCACAATCAAATGTACTGCTTACACACTCACTACATTCCCATGGAGAATTCAAATTGATTTGAGTTTTCATTCCAGATTGAATACTGCGTGGAAATGCAGATTCAGATCGAACTGAATCCTTGAATACGCTCCTCTTAGAAGTGGAATGGGATTGAAATTTTGTTGCGTGGAAACACTTACCGTATTCAGGTCGATTTCAATCCGTCAAAGATGCTAACTTCTACTGTACTCGATGTAACACGCTGCATGCTCGGCATTTGTTCTCTTAGCGAAAGTTGTGTAATAAAGCACAAGTCACTTGTATCGTTTCTATAATCTCGCAGTATAGGTATTCTTCTAAAAAACACACACTAACCTTAAAACCTACTTAAAATACGCAGAATACATTTTTACAGGTTCACCAACATAAACTAATGCTCAACATAAAAGCTTGAAATACTTATGCTTGAGCCTTGCGTATCCAAATCGATCTCATTCCGGATTGAATTCAACATGTAAACGCGGATCGTATTGAGAATGGGATTGGACTCAAATCGATTTCAATTCCCCATCAAAACGTAGTGTATAATACAAGCTATACTTTAAAATATGGTTTTAAAATAGATTTTCAAGAACTCTGGAGTAGTGCTGCAGGTATTTGTGCAAATTGTACGCATGAAATACACTATCCATGTTTCATAAACTCCAGAACACTGATGGGAAGAATGCAGATTCTCTTAACGTGCTTGATATAAGAATTTTAATGAACAAGTTGAGCTGGACAGAAACTTATCCATCTCCATGGTGTTGAATTAGCATATCTACCTCGCATTCAAGAGGTCCCGAGTTCGAATTTCAGTTAGGGCGAGTTAACTGGATAAAGCTAGTTTTTCTGGGGGTTTCCCTTACCCTAAGAAGGTAATACTAAGCTCTAGGGATTCCGGACTCATTTGTGCATCAATCCAAGCATTTCGTTTATTCACCGTCCGACATGACCTACTAGGTTAAAGAAGGTAAAAGGAAGGAAGGTCCTAGAAAGAAAAATCTGATATATTGTACTCAGATGACTTTCTCTACTCTTGCACTAACTACTCTTACCAACTCTTATTCCTTTATCTTATTTATGTTGAAATAAACATTTGTAGAAATTATTTTATTGGCAATTTTCTTGTAGGAGCAAGGGAAATATGGGAATGCAGTAGACTTTGAGCGATAGTCAAATCTTTTAAATGAAGACTTGAAAATTCTGTTCCTTTTGCACGGCCAGTAGATAAAGTGAATAACGACCTCCCATTGGGATAAAGTATAAATATTGCAAAACTCACACAAATAACAAAGGATATCTCCGAAATGGTCCACTCCACACACACAAAAAAAAAAAAAAAAAAAAAAAAAAAAAAAAAAAAAAAAAAATTACATTTGGACATAACTTGTGTGTTTTAACGAGATCTACACTTTTTTCCAGTAAGACTTCATCTGTCTCTTACACTTTACCAGTTATGCAAAAGTTATGAAGAGTAAGCAGCACTACGTACCAGAAAATTCAAAATATACATTTCATTTGCCATTAAAATATCTTAAATATATGGCATTTTAATCAAAATCATTAGAGCCATTTTTGAGAAAATCAATTTATATTTTCCATTAAAGGGTAGTTTAGGATGGAGGAATTTTCTTCAAAACCTTTGTATCGCATCCTTGAAAGATATTAAACTTAAATCCCAACTTTGGTTTTTAACCGACTTGTCATTTTAAAGTTATGCTGTTCACAGCCAGACAGTAGACACGCGCGCGCACACACACACATACACACGCGCGCGCGCGCACAGTCTTTTCCAATGCTGCTTTTTGTGGATCCAGGGGGCCTCAAACCATATATTTCCGGTGAAATCTCGACATCGCATTTTTGGATCGAATTCGTAGAAACCAGGATGACATTTTTACCGCATTTTCAATGCTTGCAGAAATTTTATTGCTATTAAGATATGAGTGTTTGACCCGTATTACGTAATATGAAATTTTCGTCCTCAAAAATATGTTATCACTCTAAGTGAAATAAAAGCTTTACTTTTAGAAAAGTTGGAAACATGTTAAGACTGTTAGAACTTAGCACCGATACTTATTTTGCTATAACTTACTAAGATAAAGACAAATGCCAAATATTGATGGTAAAAAGGTTATCTGTATTTCTTCTTGCTTTTTACTTTCTCTACTACGTGTAGTAAGTAGGGGAAGTATTGTATTCGGCCCAAAATTTCGATGTCGAAATTTCACCGGAAATATGTGTTTTAGGCCTCCTGAATAAAAAAGCCGTTTTAGAAAAAGGTTTGTGCGCGCTCGTGTGTGTCTGTCTTGTGTATGTGAACAGCATAACCCCAAAACGGAAAGTCGGTTAAAAACCAAAGTTTGTTTTAAGTTTAATATCTTTCAAGGATGCGATACGAAGATTTTGAAGATTACTCTACCGTAAATTACCTTTACATGGAACATTCTGATGTTCTCGAAAATGGCTCTAACGATTTTTATGAAAATGCCACATGTGTAAGATATTTTTATGGAAAATGAAATATATATTTTGAATTTTCTGGCTATAGCTTACGTAGTCCTGTTTACGCTTGATGACTTTTTCATAACTGCTAAACCGTAAGAGATAGACCAAATCTTACTATATAAAATTGTAGATCTCGTTAAAACACACAAGTTATGTCCAAATGCATTATTTTTTTTTTTTTGTGGAGTGAACCATTTTGGAGATATTTCTTGTTATTTGTGCGAGTTTTGTAATATTTACACCTTTCTCAAATGGAAAGTAGTTATTCACTTTTTAATCTCTTGGACGTGCAAAGAGAACGGAATTTTAAGGCTTAAAAGCATTTGTCTAGCGCTCAAAGCCTACTGTATTCCCATATTTCCCGTGTACGTACAAGAAAATTAGCACTAAGGTAATTTTTACAAATGCTTATGTCGACAAACATGAAGAAGATGGAGGAATGAGAGTTTGTAAAAATAGTACAAGGGTAGAGAAATTATGTGAGTGCAACACATCAGATTTTTAAAATAAAAGTTAAAATATTTTAATTAGTTCTGTGGGTATAAGCTTGTATTAATGTTAGTTAACACTGAGAAATTATTTCGGAGCACAAGAAAAATAATGTTTACGAGGAAATATGTTTTATCTCCTTATTTTCCAAAATTGTTGGCATGAATATCTTGGCACATCTATGTGTCTTAATTTCGGTAATCTAACTAAGTAGGTCACCCTCCCTGTCTTTGGGCGAAAATGAAATATGTAGCAGTGCTTAAGGCCGCAGTGGCACCATGGAGGGGGGCAGCCGATCACCGCCCTCTCTTAAATCTTGACGAGACACAGACGACAATCATTGATTTTATGAAATGTATTACAGTTTTATCCAAGAGTCAATAATGTGCAACATACAACTACGGAAGTACATGCCAATTGATTTTACTACAAACAACAATTCTTTAGACTGCATGCAAACTAGTGTAACAAGCTAATGACATAGAGAATTTTTAAAAAAAATTAAAGAAATATATTTAGAGACAAAAATAAATACTTACAAAAGGAAACTAGGAGGTGACGCAAAGAGAGAAATGGTTGTCATTTTTGTTAGTTCAACTGTACATTTGATAATTTATAGCGAAGAAATACCCATAAAGATATATCGAAATAAAAACCTTAGATAAGCATAATTTTTATACTCAGGATTCAGTGTGGCAGTATTTTAAGCCAAAAAAACATTGACTACTAAAGGTATTATCAAAAATAAAACTCACCCCAACTGGCACCGGTTCGACCCAAAAATTGGCTAGTCTCCGAATTCCAAAGGAAAATTCGGAAAGCTTCCCATTTGCCGAGTTTTGGTGGCCGAGTGTAATACTCCTCAGCTTTCTTCTCTGCCATGGTTGCACACCCTCAAGTGACAAGAAGAAATGCTAACCCTCTCGTCGGGACTCGCTCAGGTGCAAAGAGGGACGATCCGTAATGGATTCGCTGGGATATGCTAACTCTAGGCTTGGCCGGCGAAGCTCTGGAATTGCTGCCTTGTCCAGAGGGGCGCGCGCGAGTCTCCAGTGTTAGCGTCTATCGATTGACTGGGGGGGCGTCGCGAAACACTCTACTGCCATCTCTTAGAGATATCGTGAATTGCGTCAGTCTCGCACATTAGGACGGAACCGTTTATCAATACGGCGCTGGTTTATCGAGTAGTTTCCGGCACGTAAACATAAAATCCTGTAGGCACCTAATTTAAAACGATGATTGATGCAAGTCAAAGAAATAAAACTAAGGTAACAATAACAGTAATAAAATACTCAGCTCAAGTGCCCCGTAAATTTTACCTTGAGGGGGGGGGGGGGCGGGTGCGATAGTAATATGTATACATTTGACCAATGGTCTTCCGTAATCCTTTGAATTGCCATTTTGTCTGTAGTGAATTTTATAAAAAGAGCAATCGATGGTTGTGATTTGATGTGATGTGTGTGTGCGTGTGTGTGCGTGTGTGTGTGTGCGTGTGTGTGTCTGTGTGTGTGTCTGTGTCTGTGTGCGTGCACGCGCATGTGTATGTATCTGTGTCTGTATGCGCGCGCGTTTAGGGAACATTTCATCCGATTTTGGCGCTTGTTTAGAATTGAAATCCCTATTCCTCCATGTTAATCTAGGCTAAAACCTGTTTCCAAAAACGTAAAAATAACATGCTATAAGCAAAGTTGTCACAATTCTGAAAAGAAAAATACAGACATATTGAAGCGAAATCAAAAAGAGAAGACTAAAATGGACACAAATCTCAAGAATTCATGAGAGACTAATATCTTCTTCTTCTACTACTACTACTACTACTACTACTACTACTACTACTACTACTACTACTACTACTACTACTACTACTACTACTACTACTACTACTACTACTACTACTACTACTACTACTACTACTACTACTACTACTACTACTACTACTACTACTACTACTACTACTACTACTACTACTACTACTACTACTACTACTACTACTACTACTACTACTACTACTACTACTACTACTACTACTACTACTACTACTACTACTACTACTACTACTACTACTACTACTACTACTACTACTACTACTACTACTACTACTACTACTACTACTACTACTACTACTACTACTACTACTACTACTACTACTACTACTACTACTACTACTACTACTACTACTACTACTACTACTACTACTACTACTACTACTACTACTACTACTACTACTACTACTACTACTACTACTACTACTACTACTACTACTACTACTACTACTACTACTACTACTACTACTACTACTACTACTACTACTACTACTACTACTACTACTACTACTACTACTACTACTACTACTACTACTACTACTACTACTACTACTACTACTACTACTACTACTACTACTACTACTACTACTACTACTACTACTACTACTACTACTACTACTACTACTACTACTACTACTACTACTACTACTACTACTACTACTACTACTACTACTACTACTACTACTACTACTACTACTACTACTACTACTACTACTACTACTACTACTACTACTACTACTACTACTACTACTACTACTACTACTACTACTACTACTACTACTACTACTACTACTACTACTACTACTACTACTACTACTACTACTACTACTACTACTACTACTACTACTACTACTACTACTACTACTACTACTACTACTACTACTACTACTACTACTACTACTACTACTACTACTACTACTACTACTACTACTACTACTACTACTACTACTACTACTACTACTACTACTACTACTACTACTACTACTACTACTACTACTACTACTACTACTACTACTACTACTACTACTACTACTACTACTACTACTACTACTACTACTACTACTACTACTACTACTACTACTACTACTACTACTACTACTACTACTACTACTACTACTACTACTACTACTACTACTACTACTACTACTACTACTACTACTACTACTACTACTACTACTACTACTACTACTACTACTACTACTACTACTACTACTACTACTACTACTACTACTACTACTACTACTACTACTACTACTACTACTACTACTACTACTACTACTACTACTACTACTACTACTACTACTACTACTACTACTACTACTACTACTACTACTACTACTACTACTACTACTACTACTACTACTACTACTACTACTACTACTACTACTACTACTACTACTACTACTACTACTACTACTACTACTACTACTACTACTACTACTACTACTACTACTACTACTACTACTACTACTACTACTACTACTACTACTACTACTACTACTACTACTACTACTACTACTACTACTACTACTACTACTACTACTACTACTACTACTACTACTACTACTACTACTACTACTACTACTACTACTACTACTACTACTACTACTACTACTACTACTACTACTACTACTACTACTACTACTACTACTACTACTACTACTACTACTACTACTACTACTACTACTACTACTACTACTACTACTACTACTACTACTACTACTACTACTACTACTACTACTACTACTACTACTACTACTACTACTACTACTACTACTACTACTACTACTACTACTACTACTACTACTACTACTACTACTACTACTACTACTACTACTACTACTACTACTACTACTACTACTACTACTACTACTACTACTACTACTACTACTACTACTACTACTACTACTACTACTACTACTACTACTACTACTACTACTACTACTACTACTACTACTACTACTACTACTACTACTACTACTACTACTACTACTACTACTACTACTACTACTACTACTACTACTACTACTACTACTACTACTACTACTACTACTACTACTACTACTACTACTACTACTACTACTACTACTACTACTACTACTACTACTACTACTACTACTACTACTACTACTACTACTACTACTACTACTACTACTACTACTACTACTACTACTACTACTACTACTACTACTACTACTACTACTACTACTACTACTACTACTACTACTACTACTACTACTACTACTACTACTACTACTACTACTACTACTACTACTACTACTACTACTACTACTACTACTACTACTACTACTACTACTACTACTACTACTACTACTACTACTACTACTACTACTACTACTACTACTACTACTACTACTACTACTACTACTACTACTACTACTACTACTACTACTACTACTACTACTACTACTACTACTACTACTACTACTACTACTACTACTACTACTACTACTACTACTACTACTACTACTACTACTACTACTACTACTACTACTACTACTACTACTACTACTGCTACTACTGCTACTACTGCTACTACTGCTACTACTGCTACTACTGCTACTACTGCTACTACTGCTACTACTGCTACTACTGCTACTACTGCTACTACTGCTACTACTGCTACTACTGCTACTACTGCTACTACTGCTACTACTGCTACTACTGCTACTACTGCTACTACTGCTACTACTGCTACTACTGCTACTACTGCTACTACTGCTACTACTGCTACTACTGCTACTACTGCTACTACTGCTACTACTGCTACTACTGCTACTACTGCTACTACTGCTACTACTGCTACTACTGCTACTACTGCTACTACTACTACTACTACTACTACTACTACTACTACTACTACTACTACTACTACTACTACTACTACTACTACTACTACTACTACTACTACTACTACTACTACTACTACTACTACTACTACTACTACTACTACTACTACTACTACTACTACTACTACTACTACTACTACTACTACTACTACTACTACTACTACTACTACTACTACTACTACTACTACTACTACTACTACTACTACTACTACTACTACTACTACTACTACTACTACTACTACTACTACTACTACTACTACTACTACTACTACTACTACTACTACTACTACTACTACTACTACTACTACTACTACTACTACTACTACTACTACTACTACTACTACTACTACTACTACTACTACTACTACTACTACTACTACTACTACTACTACTACTACTACTACTACTACTACTACTACTACTACTACTACTACTACTACTACTACTACTACTACTACTACTACTACTACTACTACTACTACTACTACTACTACTACTACTACTACTACTACTACTACTACTACTACTACTACTACTACTACTACTACTACTACTACTACTACTACTACTACTACTACTACTACTACTACTACTACTACTACTACTACTACTACTACTACTACTACTACTACTACTACTACTACTACTACTACTACTACTACTACTACTACTACTACTACTACTACTACTACTACTACTACTACTACTACTACTACTACTACTACTACTACTACTACTACTACTACTACTACTACTACTACTACTACTACTACTACTACTACTACTACTACTACTACTACTACTACTACTACTACTACTACTACTACTACTACTACTACTACTACTACTACTACTACTACTACTACTACTACTACTACTACTACTACTACTACTACTACTACTACTACTACTACTACTACTACTACTACTACTACTACTACTACTACTACTACTACTACTACTACTACTACTACTACTACTACTACTACTACTACTACTACTACTACTACTACTACTACTACTACTACTACTACTACTACTACTACTACTACTACTACTACTACTACTACTACTACTACTACTACTACTACTACTACTACTACTACTACTACTACTACTACTACTACTACTACTACTACTACTACTACTACTACTACTACTACTACTACTACTACTACTACTACTACTACTACTACTACTACTACTACTACTACTACTACTACTACTACTACTACTACTACTACTACTAC
>CM060963.1:169554199-169559199 GCA_030765045.1 Tenodera sinensis | reverse complement strand
TACTACTACTACTACTACTACTACTACTACTACTACTACTACTACTACTACTACTACTACTACTACTACTACTACTACTACTACTACTACTACTACTACTACTACTACTACTACTACTACTACTACTACTACTACTACTACTACTACTACTACTACTACTACTACTACTACTACTACTACTACTACTACTACTACTACTACTACTACTACTACTACTACTACTACTACTACTACTACTACTACTACTACTACTACTACTACTACTACTACTACTACTACTACTACTACTACTACTACTACTACTACTACTACTACTACTACTACTACTACTACTACTACTACTACTACTACTACTACTACTACTACTACTACTACTACTACTACTACTACTACTACTACTACTACTACTACTACTACTACTACTACTACTACTACTACTACTACTACTACTACTACTACTACTACTACTACTACTACTACTACTACTACTACTACTACTACTACTACTACTACTACTACTACTACTACTACTACTACTACTACTACTACTACTACTACTACTACTACTACTACTACTACTACTACTACTACTACTACTACTACTACTACTACTACTACTACTACTACTACTACTACTACTACTACTACTACTACTACTACTACTACTACTACTACTACTACTACTACTACTACTACTACTACTACTACTACTACTACTACTACTACTACTACTACTACTACTACTACTACTACTACTACTACTACTACTACTACTACTACTACTACTACTACTACTACTACTACTACTACTACTACTACTACTACTACTACTACTACTACTACTACTACTACTACTACTACTACTACTACTACTACTACTACTACTACTACTACTACTACTACTACTACTACTACTACTACTACTACTACTACTACTACTACTACTACTACTACTACTACTACTACTACTACTACTACTACTACTACTACTACTACTACTACTACTACTACTACTACTACTACTACTACTACTACTACTACTACTACTACTACTACTACTACTACTACTACTACTACTACTACTACTACTACTACTACTACTACTACTACTACTACTACTACTACTACTACTACTACTACTACTACTACTACTACTACTACTACTACTACTACTACTACTACTACTACTACTACTACTACTACTACTACTACTACTACTACTACTACTACTACTACTACTACTACTACTACTACTACTACTACTACTACTACTACTACTACTACTACTACTACTACTACTACTACTACTACTACTACTACTACTACTACTACTACTACTACTACTACTACTACTACTACTACTACTACTACTACTACTACTACTACTACTACTACTACTACTACTACTACTACTACTACTACTACTACTACTACTACTACTACTACTACTACTACTACTACTACTACTACTACTACTACTACTACTACTACTACTACTACTACTACTACTACTACTACTACTACTACTACTACTACTACTACTACTACTACTACTACTACTACTACTACTACTACTACTACTACTACTACTACTACTACTACTACTACTACTACTACTACTACTACTACTACTACTACTACTACTACTACTACTACTACTACTACTACTACTACTACTACTACTACTACTACTACTACTACTACTACTACTACTACTACTACTACTACTACTACTACTACTACTACTACTACTACTACTACTACTTACTACTACTACTACTACTACTACTACTACTACTACTACTACTACTACTACTACTACTACTACTACTACTACTACTACTACTACTACTACTACTACTACTACTACTACTACTACTACTACTACTACTACTACTACTACTACTACTACTACTACTACTACTACTACTACTACTACTACTACTACTACTACTACTACTACTACTACTACTACTACTACTACTACTACTACTACTACTACTACTACTACTACTACTACTACTACTACTACTACTACTACTACTACTACTACTACTACTACTACTACTACTACTACTACTACTACTACTACTACTACTACTACTACTACTACTACTACTACTACTACTACTACTACTACTACTACTACTACTACTACTACTACTACTACTACTACTACTACTACTACTACTACTACTACTACTACTACTACTACTACTACTACTACTACTACTACTACTACTACTACTACTACTACTACTACTACTACTACTACTACTACTACTACTACTACTACTACTACTACTACTACTACTACTACTACTACTACTACTACTACTACTACTACTACTACTACTACTACTACTACTACTACTACTACTACTACTACTACTACTACTACTACTACTACTACTACTACTACTACTACTACTACTACTACTACTACTACTACTACTACTACTACTACTACTACTACTACTACTACTACTACTACTACTACTACTACTACTACTACTACTACTACTACTACTACTACTACTACTACTACTACTACTACTACTACTACTACTACTACTACTACTACTACTACTACTACTACTACTACTACTACTACTACTACTACTACTACTACTACTACTACTACTACTACTACTACTACTACTACTACTACTACTACTACTACTACTACTACTACTACTACTACTACTACTACTACTACTACTACTACTACTACTACTACTACTACTACTACTACTACTACTACTTACTACTACTACTACTACTACTACTACTACTACTACTACTACTACTACTACTACTACTACTACTACTACTACTACTACTACTACTACTACTACTACTACTACTACTACTACTACTACTACTACTACTACTACTACTACTACTACTACTACTACTACTACTACTACTACTACTACTACTACTACTACTACTACTACTACTACTACTACTACTACTACTACTACTACTACTACTACTACTACTACTACTACTACTACTACTACTACTACTACTACTACTACTACTACTACTACTACTACTACTACTACTACTACTACTACTACTACTACTACTACTACTACTACTACTACTACTACTACTACTACTACTACTACTACTACTACTACTACTACTACTACTACTACTACTACTACTACTACTACTACTACTACTACTACTACTACTACTACTACTACTACTACTACTACTACTACTACTACTACTACTACTACTACTACTACTACTACTACTACTACTACTACTACTACTACTACTACTACTACTACTACTACTACTACTACTACTACTACTACTACTACTACTACTACTACTACTACTACTACTACTACTACTACTACTACTACTACTACTACTACTACTACTACTACTACTACTACTACTACTACTACTACTACTACTACTACTACTACTACTACTACTACTACTACTACTACTACTACTACTACTACTACTACTACTACTACTACTACTACTACTACTACTACTACTACTACTACTACTACTACTACTACTACTACTACTACTACTACTACTACTACTACTACTACTACTACTACTACTACTACTACTACTACTACTACTACTACTACTACTACTACTACTACTACTACTACTACTACTACTACTACTACTACTACTACTACTACTACTACTACTACTACTACTACTACTACTACTACTACTACTACTACTACTACTACTACTACTACTACTACTACTACTACTACTACTACTACTACTACTACTACTACTACTACTACTACTACTACTACTACTACTACTACTACTACTACTACTACTACTACTACTACTACTACTACTACTACTACTACTACTACTACTACTACTACTACTACTACTACTACTACTACTACTACTACTACTACTACTACTACTACTACTACTACTACTACTACTACTACTACTACTACTACTACTACTACTACTACTACTACTACTACTACTACTACTACTACTACTACTACTACTACTACTACTACTACTACTACTACTACTACTACTACTACTACTACTACTACTACTACTACTACTACTACTACTACTACTACTACTACTACTACTACTACTACTACTACTACTACTACTACTACTACTACTACTACTACTACTACTACTACTACTACTACTACTACTACTACTACTACTACTACTACTACTACTACTACTACTACTACTACTACTACTACTACTACTACTACTACTACTACTACTACTACTACTACTACTACTACTACTACTACTACTACTACTACTACTACTACTACTACTACTACTACTACTACTACTACTACTACTACTACTACTACTACTACTACTACTACTACTACTACTACTACTACTACTACTACTACTACTACTACTACTACTACTACTACTACTACTACTACTACTACTACTACTACTACTACTACTACTACTACTACTACTACTACTACTACTACTACTACTACTACTGACTACTACTACTACTACTACTACTACTACTACTACTACTACTACTACTACTACTACTACTACTACTACTACTACTACTACTACTACTACTACTACTACTACTACTACTACTACTACTACTACTACTACTACTACTACTACTACTACTACTACTACTACTACTACTACTACTACTACTACTACTACTACTACTACTACTACT
Organism: Tenodera sinensis; assembly: GCA_030765045.1. Taxonomy (NCBI): domain Eukaryota; kingdom Metazoa; phylum Arthropoda; class Insecta; order Mantodea; family Mantidae; genus Tenodera; species Tenodera sinensis. The sequence goes on along the minus strand of CM060963.1, from coordinate 169,554,479 downwards.
ACTACTACTACTACTACTACTACTACTACTACTACTACTACTACTACTACTACTACTACTACTACTACTACTACTACTACTACTACTACTACTACTACTACTACTACTACTACTACTACTACTACTACTACTACTACTACTACTACTACTACTACTACTACTACTACTACTACTACTACTACTACTACTACTACTACTACTACTACTACTACTACTACTACTACTACTACTACTACTACTACTACTACTACTACTACTACTACTACTACTACTACTACTA
>CM060963.1:169503808-169538808 GCA_030765045.1 Tenodera sinensis | reverse complement strand
ACTATCGCTCAAAGTCTACTGTACTGTGTTCTAATATTTCCTTTGCATCAACAAGGAAATAAGCAATAAAATAATTTGTACAAATGTTTATCTTAACACGAAGAAGTAGGAATAAGATTTGTAAGAATGGTTAGTACAAAAGTAGAAAAAGTCATGTGAGTGCAATACATCAGATGTTTTCTTTTTCTATGCCGAGAGAAAACTAGTCTTCTGATCAAGAATTCTTCCCTGCCAGCGGAAGATAAACGCAGAATCATTATATCAGAAGCTCATTCCTCTAGACTTTACGATCTACCTAAGAACCACAAGACAGGCCCATTGTAAGCGGGATTGGATCTTCCACTTACGCCATAGCTAAAAATCTAGCTAGTTTATTACAACCTCGCGTCGGCTAGACGGACTCCTTCATGAACCCATTTCGTCCAGAAACTGCCAAGTTTTCTATTGCAGCCTTACCAACTTCTTGTCAGCTTCGAAATCATGTCACTTTTCATCGTGATTACGGCACAAGAAACAGTTACACAACTGAAGTATATTTTCTCAGATAATATAATAGCACTCTTCCACCACGTTCTCACCACCACATATTTACATGGAACCATTCATTCTATGAACAGATGGACGATGGTGTTGCAATGGGGAGCTCTCTGAGTCTGGTGGTACCAAATTTCTTCATGGACTCTTTTGAGTGTACAACCTTAAATACAACTCCACATAAACTGACAGTCTGGTTCCAATATGTGAATGACACCTTCGTCATAACGCTCCATGGAGAGAACACACTTTAGGCTTTCTTTCACTCTCAACATGAATCCCCGCATTGAGTTCACCATGGAAAAGGAAAAGGATGGAAAATATGATTTGAAGCTTTCCTGGCGACGAACATATTCAAGATGCTCTCGGGCTTCGACCCATTTTTTTTTTGTGGTGGGGAAAAAGGCTACTTACGCCCTAACCGCATGCATGCATGCGAGTGTAAGACTCCTACCCTGGCTTCGAATCCGGGCAGCCTACTCACTAAAAAACCCCACCGGAAGTCTTGAGGTCTAGGCCTCTATGCTGCAGTACCGCATAAAGCACCTGCGCATTCTGTGGTGAGAGATGGAAGCTGCCTGCCAGTGGCAGTAACAGCGAGTATTACTGATGTGCCGGAGGGCAAACATGACATAAGCCCTGAGTGCCCCCTGGTAGTAACTAATGGTGATGTGTATGATAGTTGATGGTGTTCTTTTTGTGTTTCAGCCATTTGGCATCGTTAGGTGTAGATGGATGTGAGGGATGAGTGAATGAGCATGTTTTGTTTCAAAACTCCACCCGAAGGTTTCGTTTCTTGTCCTTAGCGTATTTTTTTTAATATTATTATTTTTTTTTAAAATTTATATTGCGTCCTATAATCTATGCTAGTAGTATTTTAAGAAATGCTTATATAACTAGGTGCAGTTATGGTGATATTTATAATATTTACAACTTGTAGAGATAGCTTCTACTGTGTCATTTAATCTTAGTTACTAGGGTGTCATTAAGCCGGAGGCTTCGTCATTAATCGTGTACCTGATCTTGCCTGGTCGTATAAGTGCACACATGGCGGGCTGTCTGCCTGGAGTGCAGGAGCGAGCCTGTGCCACTACCGGGGAGGCCCTCGTCTCCCGGGGTCCGCCTTGGCTAGGTAGCACAAGGACTTGTGAGGGCTTGAGTGTAAGTGTATGTTTTTATAGTGTTGTGTGTTTGTTGTGTGCTTCCCTTCATCCCCTAACCAGTAATTTCATGGTACTAAATTATTCAGGTATTCCTGTATGTTGAGTTCGGGTTCGCCTATACTTATAGTGCGATCGAACAATGATAGAGGGCGGAGGTGTTTGTCGCGAGTCATATCATACTCCCCGAGCATTCGTATTTGCTCGTTGTGGTTCTTATTCTTTTTGGCGTATAGGTTGCATGCCAGGTGTTTAATAAACTGCTCGATTGTGAGCATTTTTAGCTCTTCATGTAACTGGTACGTCGGAGCCTCTGGCGGTAGTTTAGCAATAATTCGCAGTATTCTATTTTGCATCGTTTGGAGGCGTTTTATGTGCATTTTTGCCGCATATCCCCATACCGGGGCGGCGTAAGTTAAGATGGGTCGGATCAGCGTCTTATAGAGCGTAAGTCCCATGCGTAGCTTAAGGCTGCTGTTAAGATTTATGAGCGGGCACAGTCTGTTGAGTTGGCCATTGGCCTTTGCTCTGGCTGAGTTAATATGCTCTCTCCATGTGAGATATTCGTCCATCTTAACCCCTAGGTACGTGACGGATGTCTCCCACCAGATAGGTTCCTGATTTAGAGTGAGGGGTGGGAGGGCTCGCCTCCTTTGCCTGTGTAATTTTCGCCTGGTAAAAATGATTGCTTGGCTTTTTCTTGCATTTTGTTTTAACCGCCATTTCGTGAACCAGGGCTCCAATGTGTTTAGAGCATTCTGGAGCCGCAGGTGTATGATGCGTGGCTGAGTAGATTGCCTGGCCAGTGCCGTGTCGTCCGCGTATATGTATTTATCTACTCGTACTAGTGGTGGTAGATCATTGATATATATATTAAATAGTGTAGGCCCGAGTAAACTTCCTTGTGGGACTCCCGCGTTTATGGGGTGCAATGAGGATTCGGTATTCTCAATTGAGATTCTGAAACTCCTTCCACTGAGGTAATCTTTTATTAGGGCGACCATTGAATCTTGTACCCCTATGTGAATGAGTTTGTGGAGTAATCCTGCATGCCACACTTTATCGAAAGCGCGTTCTATGTCCAATAGGACCACGCCTGTCGATCGTTTAGTGTTAAATCCCCTGGTGATACTTTCGGTAAGCCTAAGTATCTGTAGGGTTGTAGAGTGATTGGCCCTGAAGCAGTACTGGTCGTCAGTTATCACGTTGTTTTTGATTAGGAATGAGTTGAGGCGTTTAAGTATTATTTTCTCTAGCAGTTTACTTAGTGTGCTTAAGAGGCTAATTGGCCTGTGATTAGTAGGAATGGACCTATCTTTATGTTGCTTAGGAAACACAAGGATTCGTGCTTCCTTCCAGCGCTTTGGGAATTTTCCGTGTTCCAGCGCGTAGTTGAATATATCCGCCAGCACTTTTAAGGCTTTGGGCGGTAGATGTTTCAGGACTATATTGGGAATGTTGTCTGGTCCTGGAGCCTTGCGAGTAGGCAAGTGTGCTATTAGCCATTTAATTTCGCTTGCACTGGTCTTTCGAAGTTTGTTGTGCGTTGGAATATTCCCTATTTCAGCAATTTGGTCTTCCGTTGCTGTTGCGAACTGTCTGTCGCATGGTTCAGCATTCGGTTGGAATACCTGCTCTAGTGTGGTCGCGAAAGCTTCTGCTTTTTCTGCCGGTGTTTCGGCTATTTGCCCGTCAATATGTAGGGGCGGAATGTTTGTGCGAGTACGTGTCACGCACTTCGCTATTCGCCACACTGTTCTGTTATGAGGATCAACGTCCTCCAGTGTGGCGTTCCATTGCTCCCTTATGTGTTCGGCCATTAGTATATCGGCCGCGACTTTGAGGTTGTCATATTCGTTGCGATGTATTTGGTTTCGCGTTCGCTGCCATTTGCGCCTGGCCCTGTTTCGGTCCTGCATTGCCTGTCTTACAGCCCGAGGGAACTGTGTGGTTGCCCTATTCGTTGGCCTAGTTAAGGGAACATGTTTTTCGGTCGCATATTGAATAGTTCTGGTAATTATTTCTACGGCTTGCTCTTGAGTATCTTATGAGCTAATGACAGGGTTGTTTTGTTCGAGTTGCGTTTCAACTAACGCTTCGAACTCGGGCCAGTTGGCGTGTTTGTAGTTGCGCCTAGGCTGTTCTGGTTTGAACATTACGGGCGCCGCGACCTCCATTATTACCGGTAAATGGTCTGATGTGAGGTCGTTTAGTACCGTAGTTTCGGTGTCATATGGTATTCCCTTTAGTAGGGCGATATCGAGGATTGGCCGCTCGCGGGATAAAGGTTGGCTCCTCTGGACCCGTTAGGAGGATGTTTTCCCGGTTGATAAAATTCAGTAGTTGGGTACCCTGCGGATTCGCTGTTCGACAGTTCCAAATGTAATGCTTGGCATTGAAGTCGCCAGCCGCAATTACCTTGGTGTCCATTCGCATTATTTTGTCGACATCCTCAATATCAATATTCAGTGGAGGGTTGTATACGGCTACTACCGTTACCGCGGCGCGGTGCAATTGCACATTTACCGCTGTGGCCTCCAACCGGTTTAATTCTGGCACTTGTTTCTGGTGGTGCTTGATAGTGTTCAGTATTATTACTGCCGTGCCTCCGCCTCTTCTATTTCGGTCATTGCGGTATATACTGTAACCCGGAATGGAGAAGCGGTCCAATGGTCCTAAATGTGTTTCGTTTAGAAGCGCAATTTGGATCGAGTTTCTTATCAGGAAGTCCGTTAATTCCTGACGTTTTCGTCTGATATTGTTGCAGTTCCAGTATAATACGTTTAGTGTAGATGTACTATCCATTACTGGTTGTGGGATGAAAGTACAAGGAGATATCTGGCAAGATAGTTAAAGAGGTAAAGTGGGTCTGCGTCTTGGTGTGTGATTAACTCCAGCAGCCATTTTGTGTGTTTAAGGAAGTTTTCGTAGCTTACTTCCCTGGAGACTCCTAGTGAAGCCAGAAGCTCCCTCAAGGCCATTCCGTTTACAAAAGCTTCGCGAGTGGTGAGCGCTACTGGAGAGAAAATTGAATCCTCCAGCGGTGTTGGGGGTGCTTGTGTGTGTGTTTGCGTGTGTGTTGGTTGTTTTGTGTTGTTGCGGTCCCTAGTGATTGGGGTGCGCTCTGGTGTGGCCAGGTTCTGCCCGGCGGTGACTCGGTCATCCCTGGCAGTAGAAGGGCGGGTTTCGGGGGCTGGCCTGTTGCGGCCGCGACGGTCCTGGATGAACCACCCTTCGTTATTAGTGGGAACAGCCTGAGTAGTGTTTTGCTGTCTCTGAGGTTGGGGACGGGGGGCCCTATTTGGCTGTTCCCTTGGCCTTGAGTTAAGTGCCAGCTGGTAGACTGGGCAACCGCGCCATGTTGCCCCGTGGCCTGTGTGGTTGCACAGTGCGCACAGTCGTTCCTGAGGAGGAACTCTACATTGATAAGAGGGGTGAGGGCCTTTGCATTTGGCGCATACGTTAACTGGGGCCTGACAATCTAAGTGGGTATGGAATAGTTGCTGGCACTTTCTGCATTGTTTTGGTGCTGGAGTCGTCCTATAGTCCTCGACTTTTACCCTAAAATGCGCAAGGTACTTGAGGTCTCTAATCTTTCTGTTAGCTGGGGTGTCTGCTAGTTCTATTAAGTACATGGGGAGGAGGGCACGTGTCCTGTCACGCTTGTGCATTTGGACAGCCCTGATGACCTCAAGGTTGTGGGTGGCCAGTTCTAATTTTATGTGGTCTCCGGAGACTTCGGCATATACGCCTTTTATTACAAATCTAAGGGTCTTTTCTGTGGGCTCGGACATTAGGTGAAAATGTATATGCCTGGCTTTGAGGTGTTCTACAAAAGCATTGTAGTCCCTCCTCGAGAACAGCTTGACTTCATAGTCTCCGGAGCGCGGCGCGAATCTAACTGTGTATTTGTATAAATATTTGTGTGTGGTGTCGAAACTATGGGTAATCGTGTGTATTGGTGTTGTCTGGCGCTTGTGCACGAAGATTGGTGCCAAATCGGACCTGAACTGCGTGTATGTGTTGGTGTGGGTGGAACTTGCGCTAGCCTGTGCCTGTGCCGCTTGGGCGTAGGTCTCAGGGATCGGAGAGTGTGCTTTAGGGGTGGGGGATGGTCTCATGTCTGAAAGGTCGATGAGGTCTTGAGGTGGTGTGTGTGGAGATGGTTGTGTATGTGTGCGTGTGTGTGTTGTCTGTGCTTGTGTACATGTGTGTGTAGGTAGTGTTGGTGTGTGCATGGGTGTAGTTTGTGTTTGTGTGTGTGAAGGTGTAGTTTGTGTTTGTGCGCGTGTAGACTTTGTTTGTGTGCGTGAGCGTGTAGACTGTGTTTGTGTGTGAGTAGGCTGTGTTTGTGTGTGAGTGGGTGTAGGCTGTGTTTGTGTGTGTATGGGTGTGGTCTGTGTTGGCGTGAGTGTAGGCTGTGTTTGTGTGTGTGTGTAGGGTGTGTCTGAGTGAGTGTAGGTTGTTTGTGTGAGTGTGTTTGCGCGTGTGTGGTTGACGCCTGTGTATGAGTGGGTGTGGGTATGCGTGTCCGTGTAAGTGTTCGATTGGGTGTGTTGGCGTCGGTGAGAGGGGGTTGATTGTGAGTTGATGCCTGAGTTGGTGTAGGTATGAGTGGAAGTGTGGGGTTGAGTGTTGGTTTTGTGTCTTGTGTGGGCATGTTCATGATGTCCAACTCAGGAGTTCTGCTACGCTGTGATCGCGTGCATGGTCGTGTGTTTGTGGATGATGATGATGATGATGATGATGTGGGCGTGGGTGTTGATGGTTTGTCTTTAGTCATTTTCAGTGCCTTAGCCGTTACCGGCTTTTTGGTAGTTGACAGGGATGAGGGGGAGAGTCTAACAGTCTTCTTCACCATTGCCAGATATCTTCCGTCCTAGTGTTTTTAGTGTTCAGTTGATGGGGCTGAGTTTAAAGAACGTAACGTGTACTGAGTATGGGAACCTAACGGGGACCTACCTGGAGGAACTTTAGTAAGGGGAAGTGGTTTTAAGAGGAAAAGAGAAGAGTGTGGAAAGTCTAGTGGGGGGCGTAACCGGGGAGCTTAAAAACTACTAGAAAAAGAGGAAAATATAGATAGTCGGAGAGAAAGAGGCAGCTAGCGAGTGCTAAAAAGCGTGGCTAGCAGAGGACCTGAACCGGTTAAGGCGCCTAGATACCAGTCAGAGACTGTTGGCTGTGGTCGTGCTATCCCTCGTCTATCCTGCTTGTTTATAGTTACTTTTTTTTTTTTTTTTTTTTTTTTTTTTTTTTTTGAGATGGGAGACAGAAAGAGAGTTGGACGGGAGAACGAGTTGGCTTATTACGCCGGGGAGGGAAGGGGTTGTGGGATGAAGTTTTCTCGGGGGGATGAGGGAGAAGTGTGGCGTAGGTGGGGAGGTACCGCGGATGCACCCTCGCAGTACGTTGGGTTACAGCCGGTATAAGTACCGGCATCGGGTGAGGATTACCGGGTGACAGTCATGACAAGTCCTGACTGTCACACACGGGAAGTGGACGTGGGAAATAGATGGAGAGTAAGGATTGATTTTATTACGGGGGTGACGGCGTTGACATAGGCAAAGGCTGCTCGGACGGCGATGTCGAGAAGCGAAGTTCTCAATGTTGAGAGGTGTTGTATAGCTGTTGGTGTCGCTTCCTGGCGAGAACCGCGTCGCATTCCATGACCTCACATAGCTGGCTACATGGTGCAGTCCCATGGTCGTAGGGGTTGGTCCAATGTACTTCAGTTGTGTCTTGTTGGTAGTCTAGTTGCTGTGTTGTGTAGTGTTGCTGCGTTGCGATGTCTTGCTGTGTTGGGTTGAGTTGCTGATTGTAGCGCGTCTTCGGTCCGTAGTAGTCCCTCGGGTGATGGTATGTTTGTCGTTGAGTTGGTCGAGGAGGCACGTTGTCGAGATTTGCTATTGCCGGTGGAGATTTTTCAGTCTGAGTAGTAGCTGCGCAGGTTGTTGTGTTTCTCGTCCTATCCAGTCTGTTGACAGTGTCGTTGAATGAAGTTGTGATGTCCTTGAAGACGTCTCGTAAGTTGTAGTATAATTCCCAGAGGTCTTCGAATAAAGTATTCGCTTTCTTTAGTTCTTCAGTGTGGTGAAGAAGGTTGCGTTCTATGTTGTTCAGTCTTTTGTTGCTTGTCCGTCGAAGTGAGTTCGTCTTGAGGCTGCATTTCTTGACGTCTTTGTGTAGAGTTGCGATAGTGGTCGCTGATGTTTTGCGAAACTCTTTGATTGAGTTATGGACGTCCTTGGGATGTTCTTGTGTAGCGTTGGTGTCTTTGTGAGCTACGTTGTTGGCGATGGAAGTAACGACGGAGTTGAGCTGCTGTAGAGTTCCTTCCATTCCGCCCAGGCGATGGTTGAGACTTCGAACTGCCAGACGGAGATCCTCCAACTCTTGTCTGGGCAGAGGTGGTCCATCGGTGGCTGCAGCGTACGATGTGGAATCCTGTTGAGTTGGTGCTGTAAGAGTGTTGACTGGTGAAGGTCTGCGATGTGGCTGAGAAGCTGCGCTGACTGGTTCTGGTTGTCTGCTGAGTGCCCGAGGATAGAAGGGGCACTGTGCTTGCCCTGTGAAATGGCCTAAGCCATTGCAGGTGGCACAGTACCGGCGTCGCCTACGCAAGTCGTGCGCTGTACACCATTGTGTGAGGCGACGTGCCCCACAGTAGTGGCACCTTGGTGTTGCGGTGCAGGATGTGGCGTCGTGTCCAAACCGGCAACAGCGCCGGCAGGGCACATGACGAGTGGCTCGGCTGGGCTCTGCTAGAAGACGCCTCCCAAGTAGGAAAAGTCCTCCACTCAAAGCGCCTCGCTATCCCTGGTGTCAGCAAAAACGACTCGCACGAGGGTTGACGGTCCATGGTTGGTGATGATGCGAGTGGCCCTCAAAACAGACGACCACTCGTGCTGCGCTGCTGTTAGGACATGCCTTTCCGGTATGTCTCTTGGGATCCCATGGAAGACAACACTGCTTCCAGGATAGGGAGCAGTTGATGTTGTCAGCGTTGTATGTTGTTGGGTAGTCTCCTGTTGTGTTGGAGCTGAAGGTGATGTCGAGGTCTCAGGGATGGGCACTCTCACTGCATCCCCCCGAGGTGTCTCGGTGACGGCGGATTGTGTTGTTGCATGTTGAGGTGGTGTTGAGGTCTCCGGGGCCGGCACTCTCACTGCCTCCCCAAGCGGTGCCTCGGTGACGGTGGATTGTGCTGTCGCAGGTTGCCGTGGCGTTGAGGTCCCCGGGGCCGGCACTCTCACTGCCTCCCCCAGAGGTGCCTCGGTTGCGGCGGAGATTGGCGCTGAAGTTCGGCGTTGAGTCTTCCTCTTCCCCATGGCCTTTATAGTTACCCGACCCAGGTGTGAAGGGACCAGTACTGTCAGCCAGTACGTACCGAGTAGAAAACACCCAGCCTAGTGTGGAGGTGGTTCACTGCTCCGTTGGAATCTGTGTTTTCTGAGTCGGTCGATTTCCAATTTTAAGGCTGGTTTCCAAGATGGACTAAACTGCAATCAGCGTCCCGGTTCAGTGTACTCTTCTCGGAGGAGATGGCCAGAGCCTCCTTAACCCTCCGTTCCCATAAACCGCTACATTTTGCCACAATGGTCGTTTCTTTGAAGTTAGCTCTGTGGTCTTTTTCAAAGCAGTGCTCCGCCAGCCCTGACTTTTCAGGCTGCATTAACCCTTACCGGTCGGATGCCGACACTATGCCGACACGGCCAGCCAAGCTGCTCTGGTCGCATGTCGGCATTTTAGCGACAACGTGATCTTGGGGTTCTACAGTTGTTTTTTCAGTTGACTGTAAATATTTGGGTTAGAGGGCAGCACCAACTAGTAGCATAAATCAGTACGTCTATCCTCTTGTGCCATCTGGTGAGGAAATGTCAATTGATGCGTTTCTAGTGTGAAAAGAAAACAGTGCTTTTTTTCGGCTGCACCATGGCTTCATCTAGTGATACGCCTGTCCGTGTTAAACGTGTTTATAGAGCAATAAATCCTGAAGATGACGAAGCTTTGATGCATCTACTACAAGAAGTGCTTGATAATGACAGTGATGACGATTTGGATTTTGCAGAAGATGCCGAAAATGTAAGCTGTGCTTCAAGCAGCGCATCGAGTGATTGTGAGGACAATAACGACCTAAGTGCAACTTTCACGCCTGTTAGTAATAGTCAGGCCGGTGAAGATGGGTGGTGTGCGGTAGGCGCGAATGACATAAAACCTGTGCAATATAGCTTTAGTAAGAATTCTGGGCCTAAAGTAAATTTGTCTAATGATGCCATTCCATATGACTATTTTTGTTTGCTGTTTGGTGATGAGCTTCTTAGTGAAATAGTTGCTGAAACGAATCGATATGCAGGAGAGAAGATTTTTAAATTAGAACTGAGTCCTCGGTCTATTTGGTTGAAATGGACTGACGTTAACCTGGACGAAATGAAAGCCTTTTTGGGAATGATAATTAATATGGGTTTGCTGCCAATGCCTGAACTGAAGGATTACTTTACGTCAGACTGGAAAACTGAAATAAAATTTTTTCGTGATGTAATGCCCAGGGATCGCTTCTTGCAGATATTTTGGATGCTTCATGTGGGGAATGATACCTTAAATGAAAGCAATGCAGCACTACGGCGCACGAGAAAAATTCATGGCATTATTGAGTACGTTGAGAAGAAATTCCAGCAGCATTTCGTACCCGGTCAAAACCTTTCAATAGATGAATCTACGGTTGGATTCAAAGGACATATACTTTTTAAAACGTATAACCCCAAGAAGCCTACAAAGTGGGGACTTCGTTTGTTTGTTTTGGCTGACAGTGCAACTGGCTATGTTCATAGCATTATACCATATTACGGTAAAATTACACCTGATGTCTGCAAATTACCCTTTGAAGACAAGAGTTTTACGAACAGAATTGCGCTGTCCCTAATGTCGCGTCTGGAGAAATGCACAAATGACATCAAAGGGTACCATCTCTTCACAGATCGCTACTACAGCAGCGTAGATCTGGCGAAGGAACTGGACCAGCGCCAGTGTCATGCAACGGGCACAATAATTGCTGGTAGAGCTGGGAATCCAAGACCTGTAAGGCAAGGAGCCTTCAAGAAACTGAAGAGTGGTGACGTGACTGGTTTCAGAAAAGACAATGTTCTCATCTTAGGATGGAAAGATAAGAGACCTGTCATTATGATATCTACTTATCATGACACTTCGGTGAGAAGGATTGGTACAATTCAGAAAGGAGGGGTAGAAAAGGAAATAATGAAACCACTTTGTGTGCTAAATTACACAAAGAATATGGGCGGGGTTGACAGAAATGACCACTACTGTGCTACGTACCAATTCTTACGTAAATCATTCAAGTGGTGGAGAAAATTAGTTGTTTGGTGTCTTGAAGTAAGCATCGTAAATTCCTATATTATTTACTCGTGCCACAAGCAAAGTGTCCAATCTGCCAAGAAACCAATGAGTCACCTTCAGTTTCGCCGATCCCTTGTTCAGAGTTTCGTTGGAAATGTAAGAAACCCAAGGAAGAGGTGCCATCCCGGTACAGCAGAAACAGAAGAACGGCTAAACCAAAGTAATCACTTTATGTACCACTTCGAAAATAAAAAACAAAGACTGCCTTGTCTGCAGCAACAGAAAAATAAAAGGAGCAAGGAAGGAATCATATTGTTATTGCAAAACATGTTCCAACCATCCTGCTTTGTGTCCCGGCGAATGTTTTGAACGATACCATACCTTACAGCATTATAAACGAAAATAGGCTCATTCCTTTCTTACCGTTTGTTGTAAATGATTATTTCTCTTATTTTGTGTTTGTGTATATTCATAAACGTACAATTCATTTAGGTGTAAATATGGATTAGCAGAAATGAGTGAACATTACAGTGCTGTGACATATATAAAAACTTCGTGGTTCTTCAAAGAATTCTTATTTTGTGTTTCTGTACGTATATTATAAAGACGCTATTCATATAGACGCAGATCTGAACACATAAATGAGCTAAACATTACAGTGCAGTGACATATACATTTTTCGTCTCTTCAAAGGATAGCACCTCACATCATTTGCATCATAGACATGGGAGTACAATTTATTTCTGCTTGTTTTTATGTTTATGCATGCGTTTAAAACTGCACGAGAATTATTTACCGCACAGAACACTCCTTTCTACCTGCCTGTGTCGGGGACGGAGGGTCGGCAGAACTTAGGCCCTTATTGCACGAGCCTTTCCCTTAGAAATAGCTTGCACAAAAATGTGGAAATCACTTACGACCAGCTGGCGAAAACTTTTACCAGCGCATACGACCGCTAAGGGTTAATCGTATGGACCGTTCGTGCTCCTTGACTCTGGTGGAAATGGTCCTGCCGGTTTGCCCAATGTACGGCGTCCCGCATTCACAGGGGATACGGTATACCCCTGGTACATTAAGGAGCAGCTTGTCCTTAACCGGCCTCACTAGGTGTTGGATCTTCAAAGGCGGCTTGTGGATGGTTCTGGTGTTGTGTTTAGCGAGAATTCTACTGATTCTTCCGGAAAGATTGCCACTGCCTGCATCCCATACACTGGCAATCTTTCCGGCAGAATCAGTAGAATTCTCGCTAAACACAACATCAGAACCATCCACAAGCCGCCTTTGAAGATCTAATACCTAGTGAGGCCGGTTAAGGACAAGCTGCTCCTTAATGTACCAGGGGTATACCGTATCCCCTGTGAATGCGGGACGCCGTACATTGGGCAAACCGGCAGGACCATTTCCACCAGAGTCAAGGAGCACGAACGGTCCATACGATTAACGCAGCCTGAAAAGTCAGGGCTGGCGTAGCACTGCTTTGAAAAAGACCACAGAGCTAACTTCAAAGAAACGACCATTGTGGCAAAATGTAGCGGTTTATGGGAACGTAGGGTTAAGGAGGCTCTGGCCATCTCCTCCGAGAAGAGTACACTGAACCGGGACGCTGGATTGCAGTCTCAGTCGCGTTCCAGACGTCGTAGAGTAAGGACGTGATTTTGTGTTTGCTCCTGCTGCGCCGTGATTGGCGGCAGTGATAGAAGACTCTGCTTCTCCTGCGAATCAGTGTGGATCAGCTCTGGTTCGCGGTATTTATTTTACTGATCGACTTTCAAGGCAGCCTGGTGATTGGCTGTTGTATTCGTCTCGCCAATTGGTCAACAACATCATCACCAATTTGACCCCACACCAAGACTGTTTTTGTGCTTCTATAGCACACACTTATCCATCCAACTGACCGGCGGGTAAGATAGCAAGGCTTTAGCCATCAGTCAAAAGACTGGTAAGGCGCCTTTTGGTCCTGGCCCTCTGCTATCTGTGCTTAATTGGCGCTCGCTATAACTTGACTAACTCGGACTGTCCATGGACTTTTCCCCATCCATTGCAGATATGGCCACACCATCTTCCAGCCATGCAACTTCCCCAGCACCTCATCCAGCTGGATTAAAAGCTCCAGTCCAAGACGACACAGTTGTGTACTATATCCAAGGTGGGAACCTACAACTGTTCCTTGATCAGCCGCTTATTATAAATCCTACAACTCCGCTTTCACCTGAGTTATATGATATCCTGGTTAAGGAAAAGAAGGCACGTAAACTATACGTTGCGCAGGCCGATCACCATCTTTTGCACGGTCTATCTAACGACAATGTGCCTCGAGGTGATCTATCAACAGTGTACAAAACTATGGTCGCACATAAGCTGCGTATGGAGGCCATAGATATGTACTTGAAGCAGCATGAGAATGCTAGCTCATGCCATGAGCAACAGTGGCAAACTGCCACCTCAAAGAGGAAAAGAAACACAGGGCCCTCTACGAAACAGCCTGTTAAGTCATCAAACAGGTTCCAAGCATTGGCCAACATCAATCAAGGCGCTACTGACGCACAGGCTCCTGCTCAAGTTGAGCCTAACATGGATACCTCTGATAGCGCAGAGGTGAGTGTTACGCAACCTGTAACACCACAAAAATCACACAGGACCACTCCTATCTTCCTCCGGGACCCAATGAAGGCCCGTGAGATAACCACCTTCATTAATACGCAACATCCTGAAGTGGTATTTACCGTCAGGAATATGAGTGGCACAATAGCCCTTATGCCTGCAACTCCTGATGATCATCGTAAAATCAGGAAAATTCTCAGCGATGGTTCGGTGCAGTACCTAACAAGTCTACTGCCCGACGAGAAACTCATGTACGTAACCCTGAAGGACCTGCCCATGTATATCACAGAGGCAGAGGTCGCTACGTTTCTCAAGGATAAGGGTTACCCCGTAGAACGAGTTGGGCAACTACGCTCAAATCGTACACAACCACCACAGCTTCTGCCTCACTTTCGCGTGGCTCTTAAGAAGGAGGCCCACTCAAATGACATCTACAAGGAGAATAAAGTGTTTAACGCCTTGATTCGAGTGGAACCCTATCGGCCACCTGCTAAGCCTCTACAATGCACCAACTGCCAACAGTTCCAGCACAGTGCAGCTGGATGTCGACTGAGGCCAGTATGCTCGTTCTGTGGCGATTCAGGTCATAAACGTTCTGACTGCCAACGTCCAGGAGTGCAGGGAACCAAACCAACCTGCTTTAACTGTGGGGGCGACCACTCTTGCAGATATGCAAAGTGTCCCGTCTGGCAGGAGGCCAGAGTTGAAATGCAGTTAAACAAAAATGGGCAACGTACCCGTTTCGACGCTGCACCAAGGAGTGGAAACCCCTTAGGTCTCCCCAAGGAAGCATTTAGAGGTGCCCGCTTCCCAGGACTAGGGCCTGTAGAGCGTATACGGCATGAGAACTATGCTGCAGCCCTAACAACTGGGCCCACACCATCCGCGCCACCAGCCAACATGCCGACAACACCAACTTCGGAGCAAATGGTTCCAGCTGTATCGCCTGCACCAACAACTGCTCCACCGCAGCAAACTGCAAGAGCAACAGGTGCTACGAGTATAAATGCTCCTGCACCAAGGAGAGCACCAATAGCGGTAGTGCAAAGCAAGCCTCTCCCACCTCGGCAGCCTGCACTGAAACGCCTATTGGCATATCCACCACCATCTCAAACAACGCAGAACATCGCGTTAATACCAGATGAACGTTTCCTGAACTTAATGGCAAAGATCCCATTACATCTTCAGGCGGACTTTGCCACAGTTCTAGCAGAGGCCCTTGCCCAGAGGCCAGCTTCAATTGCCTCTGAGACCGTACTGGTATTCACCGTCTTCACCTTCATGTCCCAGTATGGCAGACAGGAATGAAGCAATTACCAACATCCTTGGGCTTAAGATCTGCTCATGGAACGCAAACGGCATTCGTGGCAAGCTGCAAGAAGTTAAAAACTTTCTTGCAGTTAATAAAATCAACGTCCTACTGGTCCAAGAGACCCATCTATCTGGGAATCTAAGAGCCACGATTCCAGGCATGATCTGTCACAGAAGTGACCGTGACGATGGATTTGGTGGAACAGCCATTTATATTAGTCGCTACATCCGGCACCATCGCCTACACCTTGAAACCAATTATGGCCTGGAAGCGACAGGCATCCAAGTGGCTACGAATAGAGGGCCCCTAAATATATACTCTATATATATTCCACCAGGGCGACCCATCAGTCACCAGGACTTGGATGCTGTATTCAGTGCCGATACACCCACTATAGCTATGGGTGACTATAACGCCAAAAACCAGTTATGGAACTCTACGATCAGGAATCATCGTGGAATGGTACTTGAAAGTTACCTAGATCGTAGAGGACTCATCGTTTTAGCTCCAGCGTCGCCTACCATCACCCATGACGACCGACGCCCGCCAGATTGGCTGGATATTGCAGTCCTAAAGAACATCCGCACGCATCCGACTCTATTTTCACTCCCAGAGCTCTCTTCGGATCATTACCCGGTGCTGCTTATATTCAGGGTAAGGCCTACTGTCAAAGGCCCTCCAAACACTGTAAATCCTAGGCGGACGAACTGGAGCAAATACACCACACTAATGGCAGAACAACCAGCCGTCCTACTTCCATGCCATAATACCAGGGACGCAGACCATCTTGCGGCCAACATTACTACCACCATGGTCACAGCTATGACAGAGGCTACACCTCCTCGGCGTCACTTCATAAGCAACCAAAAACCTCTCCCTCATGAACTTCGCCAGCTCATCGCGGCTAAGAACAGGGCACGACGCAAGTACCAACTCACGCGTGACCCGATGGACAAGAGAGAGTGGAACAAATTACAGTCCATTCTCAAAATGGAACTTAACGACCATGTCAACGAAGAATGGGAACGTCGCCTGGGCACTCTGGATACGGAAGATTCTTCCCTCTGGAGAATGTCCAAGGCCATACTACGAGTTCCCACTTCTGATCCACCTCTCAGTGACGGCAGAAGACTTGCCCAATCCACTAGGGAGAAGGTTGACTTGATAGCAGAACATCTAGCCTCCACCTTTCATCCGGCAGAACCTCTTGACGCCGAGATTGCAGAAGAAGTTGTGACAGTGGTGCGTAACTTTCTAGCAGCACCCCCTGATGAGGAAGAAGTATCCCTCACTACTGTTGAGGAAGTTAGGAGTTTTTTAGCCTCTGTCCGGCCATACAAAGCTGCGGGTAATGATACCCTTCCCTACGCAGCCTTCAAAGCGCTCCCACCTGACTGGATGACTCTACTAGATCATCTCTTCAACAGCTTGCTTCGTCTTGCACACTTCCCGGCTACATGGAAACATGCGCACATCATCACACTGCCAAAGCCGGGAAAAGATGCCAAAGATCCAGGCAATTATAGACCTATCAGCCTACTACCAGCCATCAGCAAGCTGTTTGAAAAGGTCATCCAAAAGCGCCTACAGACCATGCTTAACAGACACAATATTCTTCGCCCGGAACAATTTGGTTTTCGGCGGAATCATTCCACAACCCACCAACTTCTTCGCCTCGTGGACCAAGTGATAACCGGCTTTAATAACCGGCATTATGTTGCAGCCCTGTTTCTGGATATCTCCCGTGCATTCGATACAGTATGGCATGAAGGCCTCATCCACAGATTGATAAACTATGACACACCGTCATACCTGGTCCATTTAATACATAATTTTCTATCCAACAGAACTTTTATAGTAAAGAAGGACAGCATCCAATCCCATACATTCTACATCAACGCAGGGGTACCCCAAGGCAGTGTTCTGGGCCCCCTGTTGTTTTTAACATACATAAATACTCTTCCTCGTCTCCAGGGCTGCAACCTCTACCTATTTGCCGACGATACTGCTATTACAACTTCATCATCCCACCACTTAATAGCAGTACAACGACTTCAACGCTACGCTGATATGCTCACAGCATGGTTTACAGCGTGGCGACTCAAGATAAATGCTAATAAGTCGAAAGCCGTAACCTTCTCCAGACGTCACCTCCTGGATGTTGATGATCTTCGCCTGGCAGGTGAAATAGTTCCATGGTCCACGGAAGCAACATATTTAGGTGTTCTTCTAGATATCCGTCTAACGTGGAAGGCGCATATCTCAACATTAGCTAACAAAGTCAACAAAAGAATGGGGATGCTGTACCCATTATATAATGGGAAGTCACCCATGTCATTGAGGAACAAAATCCTCATCTATAAGCAAGTGATCAGGCCTGCACTAACATATGCCTGCCAAGTCTGGGGCGCTTCAGCGAAGACCAACCTATACCCGCTACAGGTATTACAGAACAGATACCTGAGAACATCAGTAGGAGCCGACTGGTACATCCCCAATGCAAACATCCACGCTGACCTGAGAATCCCAACGCTCTTAGAACGCATCAAGAGCCTCGCTAACAACTTCTATGCTCAACTGCCAGGCAGCTTCAATGAGCTAATATGTGGACTTGGGGAGTACGACATAGACCCCGGTGAAACATATAAACGCCCCAGACTTGTATTGACAAATCCCTGACCGATTAAAATCGGCCCAAAACCATGATAAAAAAAATAACAAACAAACAACAACAACATTCATTCATAATTCATTATAACCCCATCACAATAAAAAAGCCCACCATCTAACCACCATCTTTCTACTACAAAAATCCCTGTACCAGTAAGGGTTTATAACCCGGTATGGAAATAGTCAAGGGCGCCTCCCATAGGGAGGATAACCCCTTAACGACCCCGCTACGAGTGGCTAGTCATTCGGGGGGACTTGGAAGAAGGAAGCCACGCTATTCGCCAACGTTCTCCACTCCGGACAGCAAGCCAGCATTCTCCGCCAAGATCGCCTACTTAACGCCGGTCAGTGATAGAAGGCAGCCAGGCTATTTCTGCCGAGAAAAGCCTTCTCACTGACAAAAGTTGATAGTTCAGCTGGATAATAGGGCAGAGTGACAAGACCTAGCCAACAGTTTAACATAAACTGGTACCAAGGCGCCCATTACTGGGTTCGGTCCACTGTCACTCGGGCTTATTAGCACCCTTTATCAGCTCTTTTCTCTACTGCTATTTTTCTTCTTTCATCTTTTCTATTAGTTTTTAAGCTTCCCTCTTTGTACATACTCAACGTACTTCACGTTTACTAAGACTTAGACCATACTTTTCCTTCTGCTGACTTTTTACGGTTCCAATGGGGAAGTGTGGAAAGCCAGTAGTTTATTCTCCTACGGAGACGGCTCCACCGGGCAGGGTTGTTGCCAGAAACCTCATGGCTGAGGTCGGTGGTGCCAGATCCCCTACTCCATCACCTGTAACCTCTTCATCCTCCTTCTCTTCCCCATCCACACCCTCTGCAACCTTTTCATCCCTTGAAGAATCATTGCCACTTAGGCCTGCTTCCATCATGAAAATAAGTACCGTTTCACTCACTCCTGTCCAACCTAACACCCCCAACCAGTCCGATGCCTTAACTTCTCACACTTCCGACCTACCTACCTCTCTTCCATCTTCCACACCTGATTCACAAATCCCCTCCACTTCCAAACTTCTTCCAAACGCAACCCCTGAACTAGAAAGCTTAGGGCAGAGATTGGCTGACCGTAAGTCCCGCTTGAGGGCAACAACCAAATCTCCTTCCCCACCTCCTGACAATCCCTCTTCCATCACACCTGATGCAGAACCCGGCCATTCTGGAACCGTCAGGGCTGTCTTGCCACCCTGGCTCTTTGTTGCCCTGGAACAGGGGCGGCTTGACGACCTGCTGGGGGAGTTTGTCCGGACGTATGCCCCTAATAATCTTCATCGCACCAGTGAAAAGAATTCCGGAGTCCAAATGGTACGGGCCTCGTCTCGTGAGGAATACCGTAATCTAAGGATTTTCCTCACGAACAAGAATGTAAGTATCTGGTCGGCCTCCGGGTTTGACACTGACACATCCCCCAACTCACCCCCTATCTCCTCTAACCCTCTCCCATTTCAACCAAATCCTGAAGCTTCTACTAGCTCCTCGGCTCCTCACCTTCACATCCATCCTTCATCTGCCAAGAACAAATCCTCTCCACATCCCCAAATCCTACTCCACCCCCACCAAATCCTATTCCTTCCACTTCCTCTAACTCCACTCAACCACCTCCCACATCCAAAGTCCTTCCTACCCCTAACCTCTCAGTTTCTGTTTCTGCAAATCCTACTCAACCAGCTACCACTTCCCAAGTACTTCCCCCCTCTAATGTTCCTTCTACACACACACTACACCAATCACACATCCCATTGCCCCCCTCTTCCTTCTCTACCAACCCCAACAATCGTCTCACTCCCAGTTCATCTTTTCCTCCCTTGTCAAATCAACCTTCCACCTCAACAGCCCAATTCTCCCTCCACAGCTCACAAACCCCATCCACCTCTCAAAACCCATCCCCACCACACACAAACCAATCATCCACCCAGTCCTATGCTGAAAAAGCAGCCCAGAGGGCGCCAATATATGTGCATAGGGGCCAGGAAAATTTTCCTGCCCTAGTGGACATTTTTGACGCTAAGTGGCCACAATATAAGAATTATTCTGTACAGGTGGCACCTGTGTCTGGGGATTTCATGATTCGCACGTCTTCCATTGAGAGTTACACCAAATGGTGTGATCTTCTGAATGAGAAGAAATGGTCTTATAACCTGGCACAGAGAGAGGACGACCGAACTTATCGTCTGGTTGTCAAACAGCTGCCCTTGAATCAGATTGAGAACATGTTGGCATCGGAGCAGACAAGTGCTGGTGTACAGGTTATAAGAGTGGTCCAACTGAGGCGACTGTCAAGAGACCGTCCTCTGCTTCCTATATATCTGGTGGAAGTCAAAAACCCCGATGACAGGGAACGGCTCCTCAAAATTACCCATGCATGTCACTGCAGGGTAAGAGTCGAGGATTACCAGCCTCCTCTAATAGTGCAGCAATGTGGCAGGTGCCAAAGATTAGGGCAATACGAACGGGGTTGCACTGCCTCGAAACCTGTGTGCTCAAAGTGTGCACAGTACCATGAGTCGCGTCTTTGTCAGCGACCTATGGAACAAAGGAAGTGCTCATTATGTTTCCAAATGGGCCATGGGGCACGCTATAAAGCCTGCCCTGTGTACAGGCAGCAGCTGGAGCGACTCAGGTCGGGAAACCCACAGAGATACTCCCAACCTAGAGCCGCTCAAAACCACCAACAAATGCGTGCTCCTTCAAACGTGCCAGAATCGTTTGCTGCTCAGAGGCAAACACAACCACCCCGAAACCCTTACAATTCCAACAGGACCTATCCCCACACATCAAGAGACCCTTCCCTACCCTCCCAAACCCACATCCCTTCTATTCCGAACAACTACCCACAACAGTACCAAATGCGCTCTCCACTTAACCATTCTCCTATGCACTGGTGTGAGCTTCCCCAAACACTTTACAACATCGCTACTAGAATACCTCAGGATCCATCACGCATCCCACAATTTCTTTACACTCATTCCAAATTATTCGAAATGCTCTCCAACCCACTCCATTACTTCCAATAATGGATGAACAAATTACTAAACTATTGACTTGGAATGCCTATGGAATACTCAGACGGAAGACTGAACTTGTTGACTTTGTGACAACACACAACATTGATATCATTTTAATTCAAGAAACACGTTTAGCTTTAAATACGCGCTTTAACATTCCTAACTTCAAAATTTATCGCTCCGACAGAAATAGATACGGCGGTGGCACTGCCATATTTATCAGAAGCACAATTGAACACGAACTTGCCCCTTTACCAAATTTAAACACACTCGAAGCTACTGGTGTTTTCGTTAAAATCAACAACACCAGAACACTACTTATTTCGGCCTATAACCCACCAGGCGATCTAGACACCGATGATCTAGATGCACTATTAAATCTTAATCATACTATCATTATTGCCGGGGACCTTAACGCGAAACATCAACTTTGGAACTCTCGCACTTCTAATACAGCTGGACACACTCTCCTTAATCACGAAAACCATTCTGACTATCTCATTTATGCCCCCACAGAATACACCTTTATCCCAAACAACGCTCAACACTCTCCCGATGTATTATATATTGCCATTTTTCGAGGACTAAGTTCTCGACTAAAAATGAACCCCATTAATGACCTCTCCTCCGATCATCTTCCAATTATCCTCACTCTTGAAGGATCCTTGACTCCGACAATACAAACACCTAGACGCAATTACAATAAAGCAGACTGGCAAGCTTTTCAAAACATTCTTGACACAGAAATTTTACACACTCCTCTTTCAACAATTGAAGACCTAAACAAGGCTGTCGAACAATTACAGACAAACATACAGTTTGCCACAATGACAGCTGTACCTCTACACATCCCCTCTAGTAAAATTACACACCTGCCTTCTGACATTAAAGGACTCACTACTGCCAGAAACCGTGCTCGAAGAAAATGGCAACAAACAAGGCAACCAGTAGACCGCGAGAAATTTCTATCTATTCAAAACAATATTCTTAAACGTACTACTGATTATATATCCAAACAATGGGCGGATACCCTATCTGGTTTGGACGCTAATCATGCATCTGTGTGGCGTACATCTAAAAATTTAACCCGCGAGAAAACTACTATTCCACCACTTCTCGTACAGCAACAAGTAGCCACTTCTGATCTCGACAAAGCAGAAATGCTGGCAAATGCCTTGGAGGAAACCCTCACTCCAAATCTAGAACCCTCAAATAGGGAATTTATCTTGGAAACTGCTTTTGTCACGCGGGAACTTAAAAACAGACCCACACACAACAAAATTCGAAAAACGTGTGTCTCTGAAATCAAATGGATTATTAGACATTTACCTAATAAGAAAGCTCCGGGCCTGGATGATATTCCGAACGCAGTTTTAAAAAACCTTCCAGCCGGGGCTCTTCAGAGACTCACTGAAATTTTCAATTTCGCACTCGATTCCGGCTACTTCCCCGATACTTGGAAACTTGCAAAAATTCTGCATTTTCCCAAGAAACACAAGGATTTATCCAACCCTCAAAATTATAGACTAATAAGTTTGCTTAGCACTCTAAGCAAACTTTTTGAGCGTATCATTTTGAAAAGACTAAATGCCCACCTCCACAAACACAACATTATCATTCCTGAGCAATTCGGATTTCGCGCTAAACATTCCACCACACTTCAACTTCTTCGCAAAACCGAAAACATTACTAGAGCATTTAATTTTAAACAATCTACAGGCGCTGTCCTATTGGACATTGAACGTGCCTTTGACCGTGTCTGGCACGAAGGACTTTTACGTAAACTTCAAAACATAAATGTGTCGGACACTATGGTTAAACTTATTGCCAACTACTTAAATAATAGCAAATTTGTGTCTTCAATAAACGGAGCTACCTCTAATCCGCACATTATCAGAGCGGGAGTACCCCAGGGTAGTTTACTCGGGCCTTCACTATTTAACATTTACATAAATGACATACCGAAGGTCCCAAATATTAGTCTTTATCTTTATGCGGACGATACTTCCTTAACTACACAGTCCCGCAGCATTTCCCTCGTGAGAACGAGACTGAAAAATGCACTTACTACTCTGGAACCATGTCTCCAAAAATGGCGAATAAAAGAAAATAGCCAGAAATCTCAAGCCATTATCTTCACGAGGAAAATAAAACATAGATACCCAGCACATTCTCTGGCACCCCTACAACTGTTCAACAGTGACATCCCCTGGACTGACCAAGTATTGTACCTGGGAGTAATAATGGACCAGGGACTTACTTGGAAACCACACATTAAACGAACACGACACAAAGCACAAGGCCAACTCCGCAAACTCTACCCCCTCATCAATCTCAACAGCACTCTCAGCCCGCAACTTGGACTCACACTCTATAAAACACTTATTAGACCCATACTCACATACGCCTCCCCCGTATGGGGATACGCTGCTGCTACACACATTAAAACACTTATTCGTTTTCAAAACAGAATACTCCGAGTCATTGCAAAGGTTCCTGCCTTTGCTCCGGCTCGGAAACTCCATGATGAACTCAAGATACTCAATCTTGAGGAATTCATTAAAAAGCTTGCCGCCGACTTGTATGACCGTACCAAAACTAACTACAATGAACTTGTACAATCCATAGGCAACTACCAGACAGACCCCCTTGGACACAAACGACCACTTTTTCTCTTCGACAGATCCATAACTAACCCTAACCCTGCTATTGACGTTGCAATTCATCTTTTTAATACTTTTAAACCCCCTTAACTTCTCTGTTTCAGCTCTACAGCTGCAAATCCTCAACAAGGGCCACGATATTTAATAATAAACCATCCTTGCACACTTCCCTATATTCCCAACTGCCCTCAAAGTCCCTGTGTTTCAGGGCGGCCCGGGGGGGAAGAGGGCCCCCCCATCTTTAAGGAATTTGACCTGGCTATGGACCCGGATATGATTAAGGAAATTGCGTCTCCTTTACACTACTGTAAGTAACACAGCTTGCATGACACAGCTTAATCACATTGCATGGTAAGACTAACTACACCACACACCCGCCCAACCACTGAATCGCGTAATACAATCTATTAGTGTCTTTATTCTTCAGTGTCCGTCAGTCTGTCCCATGGCTTCGGTAGCCATATCAACAATGTCCAGTCAAGTTTCCCCTACACAAACGTAACACTGTTAGTCTGTTAGTCCCTCTAACAAGCTAATTAACACACTTACTCCCCGATGGTGCTACTCAGACCTAGGTATGAGTATCACCCGGCACAACATATACACGATGCATGTATTGCATGCTAGTACATACGCCACACTGCCGGGGTGCTACGCGGAACCCGAACATACACTTATCACTACTCCAGCACCCTGTCCCCCTGCTTGTGCATGAGAGCATGTGCATGGGGAGGCGATGTAGCTCCTCTGGATGATCGCCACCGGACGGCGGGTTGGGGCCAACCTTTGAAAAAAAAAAAAAAAGCTAGTCATTTATCCTGAAGATGGGAGAGATGTACACTCCCGAAACGTTGATGTCTTTTCATCACTACACCTGGCTCGAAGCCCGAGAGCATCTTGAATATAAAAGGATGGAAAGTTAGCGCTTCTGGACGTCCTAATCAGCAGGACGACCGACGGCATACTTGGACACACTGTCTGCTGCAAACCCACTCACACTGGCCACTATTTGAATAAGGACTTAAACCATCATCCCAGACAAAAGCGGGCCATGACTCGTAAAATGAGCACCTCGCAGTTGCGAACCAAGCGTTATCCTCGCATGGTTATTCAATGCTAGAAGTGAAAATAGCTTGCCATCCTATCAGGCTTCAAACTGACGTTCAGAAGTCATAACAACCCAAAACCAAATAGGCGCAGTTTTCCTCCTATGCTTTAAAAGTGTCACCGATCCGATTGAGCACATACTGCAGCGCCACAGTGTCAAGACGTGGTCAACACTATTTTGAAGCCTACAAAACATATAAGCAGCTTACTACGCCTAGTTGAAGATCCCAGGGAGCCTCTGTTATCAGCTGAGGTATACCATAGACCTTGTTCTTGCGGTCCGGTTTACATTGAAACCACTCAGCGCAGCGTTAGCACCAGGCTTACTGAGCATAAAAGAAGTTGCCGCCTGGACTGAACAGAGAAGTCTACGGTCACCCAACACACAGTTGAAGCAGAACCGAACACATTATTAAGTTCCAGCATAGAGCATCCTTTCATTGTTCTCTACCATGTCCGACTGCAACGCGAAGTCACGGAAATTCATAAACATCCCAACAATTTCAACAAGAAAAAAGAAGCTCTAAAACAGCAACTGACATCCAGCCATCGAAGGCGAGAAACGTCACATAACAAGAGAAAAAGCGAGTCAATTGAAAGGGAACAACACCGCATTCGATGACCCGCCTTCTCTTGCCAGCTGTTCGGCATCCGCCGAATCAGCGAAAAGCGCTCTCGGTATGAATATAGCAGCACAGACAGACAACACATAAACAAGAAAAGAAACCATGGCGGATTATAAGGGCCTTGAGGAAGGACAATACCCAATACCAGCATCCCTTGCATGGTACTCGTGGGCGGCTCGCCTTCGAGCCAGACGAGAAAGCCACTGTGTTCGCGGACCACCTCGAGGTACAGTTCGAACCGCGGGAGGACCCACAAGACGAAGACTTTACTGAACTTGTGGAAGCAATCGAGGATTACTTCTTTGAGGAACCACAGCGGCTACACGAGGAGATCGAACTTCCTTTAAGCACCCCGAAAACGGTGATTTCCGAAATCCAAAGTTTAAACCCCAACAAATCCCCTAGACATGACGGCGTCACGACACTCATGCTCCAGCACCTACCCAAAAAGGCTGTCGTCCGCTTGACCCGGATTTTCAATTCATGCCTACGTCTCCGTCACTTTCCAGTTTTCTGGAAGGAGGCGAGAGTGGTGTGTATATTGAAACCGGGCAAGAACCCAGTCTTTCCTAACAACTACCGCTCCATCAGCATTCTCCCAATCGTCTTAAACGTTTTTGAACGGTTGTTCCTCACCCGCCTAATGCCTCTTTTTGAGGATAGGCAACTTCTACCGGATCACCAGTTTGATTTTCGTCGGGGTCATCCCACGACCATGCAGTTGCTGCGTGTGGCCGAGATGGTTTCCCTGGGTTTCCAGGAAAACATCAAGACCATAGCAGTTCTGCTGGACGTGGAAAAGGCATTCGCCACAACTTGGCACCAAGGCCTACTGTATAAATTAAAGCAGGCAAATATCCCTCCTCCATATCTCACAATAATTAGCAGCTTCCTTGAGGACCGCACTTTCAAAGTGGAAGTGGAAGGAAAACTGTCCACATTAAGAGAAATAGCGGCAGGAGTCCCAGAAGGCAGTGTACTCTCCCCACTACTCTTCGCAGCATACATGTCCGATTTCCCCACGGAACAACACACTCCGACATGCCAGTATGCGAACGACGTCCTCATCATGGCACAAAACAAGAATGTGAGATATTGCCTCCCTCCCCTTCAACGACAACTCGACGCCGTCGGCCATTGGAGTGAGAAGTGGAGAATGGCTATTAGTCCGGGGAAAAGCTCCGCTCTCCTCTTTGGTAAGGTTCGCCATTGGTGGCCAGAACGGTCACTTCGGCTCAGGCGGAGAAATATCTCATGGGTAACTTCCGCCAAATATTAGGCGTTCTTCTCGAATGCACTCAAATATGTTAACGGGCATTGAAATGACTTGCATTTATGCCAAAAGTGTATACTAACATTCACACCTTTAATATCCACTCTGTTACAATAATGCATAAAAAGTTGCATCTAGTGTGAAGTAACATTACATATAATTTAGCCTATGCAATACTCATCTTTGTTCAAAGAATAATTATAAAGTTGAATTTACAGTTGCCTAAAACTTGCCGAAGTTAGCCCAATGGGTGTTCATACAACTCAAACAAAGAAGTTGTAAGCAGCAATATGCTAACCTTCATGCAGAAATTTGAAATTTAGGAGGGGAAAAAAAGAATACCACGGCAGACATCCTAATGGGAGATATATTTTAATGTCTGCACGTGCAATTACATGAATAAGAATAAAATTCAGTATCAAATGTAGATTCAAACTAACGCGGTCTCATAACGACGAGTTTCAGTTGTAACGACGATGTTAATGCTGGCGGAGAGCCAGCGATGTATCCTCGACTGAAGCTGGTATGGATCGTGGGGTGAGACATGAACAACTCTTGCGCATAGGGGAAGCTGCTTTCCTTCCCTCCATCTCTGCAACGTCTGAGAGGGGGGAGGGGGCGAGCTTGCCGCGAATGAGTAAACATTACTATAACAGCGTGCAGCTGAAACAATTGCAGTTCACATGAAAGTAATTGTTGGCACATAGCCATAGTTATAGCGAAATTGCTTTTGTTCTTATGTAACTAATTGTATGCATATGTAATGTCAGCAATGTGCACTAAAGCTTTGCTAGCGAACTTCACTCCTTCTGTATACAGAAAACTTATGACTTCTGCGCATACGTGACTACGCAACTTCCCCCACCATCAACCTTTCAGGTGAAGAGTTGCCACTGCGCAACTAGGGTTATTGCTCTTGTTTTGCCTCACGACCTATAAGTTTCTCTCCCCCAGAGCAACCGATCTCTCTCTCCTCTGTGGAACATCGCATCGGCCTACTGACCTTAGGCGAAAGGAGATAGGGGATGCTTCCACATAAGGCTGACGTGATGTTGTCAACATCACAGTAGCTTGGTGTTACCAATCTAACCACTGGCAGGGATTATATATTACTACAGTTTCTAGAAGACTGAGTGAAAAAATCATGTGTATGCAGCACGTCAGATTTCTTTCTGTCTATTTCTGATAAATATTTACAGAAACAGTTTGTTACCCATTTTCGTTTTGTATCTCGTTAGTTTATCCGTCATGACGCGTCATGCACAACTGTAAAAAAATTCTTAATGAACCGTAGTTCACACGCTATTCCCCAATTGGGTAAATCATCTTTGATGATTTTCAACCTAAATACCAAGTGTGATGTTTATCTAACTTAGGTTTTCGAGCTATGATGGTAACGCGCGCGCACAAGCATGCAGAGAGAGAGAGAGAGAGAGAGAGAGGGGGGGGGGAGAAGTACCTTTCTCTGAAGACCTTTTTTGGATTCAGGTAGTTTCAAACCATATTTGCTACAAAAATACAGATATAGAGCTTTTGGATGGAATGCAACTAGAATTATTTGCGGCTGTTATTGTTTGCTGGAGATAGGTATTCCAGAAGTCTCGTTCTCAACTACTGTGGAAATCTTCAGTGGGGTGGTGAAAGCCTCTTGGGAGAAGGTCTCGCTGTATCTTAAGTGTAGAGTGTCAGTGGTGCTATGTTTCTACACAGAGCACTCTCCACTGTTTGTTCCGGAGGCCGGATAACTGCTAGGAGGAGAAGGGGGTGCTTGACTTCTTCAATGGTGTTGCTCCTTTTTAATTGGCTCGCTTTGTCTTCCTTGTTTTCTCCTGTTATGTGACGTTTCTTGCCTTCGATCCATACATTGTGGACGTCGTGTGGGACAGGACTCGCAGAATGTATGCCAAACTCACACCTCACCCAAACCAGTTGGTCAACACCCTGGGGCAATACGACCATCGCCTCCCTAGGCGGAGACAGAGCTAACGCTTACCCAAGGACGAACTTGGCTGGTAAGTACCGCTATCCCTTCACAATCCGCCAAATGTAACCACAGTTGGCACCACCATACCTATCACCTATTCCTCTCGGTTTCCTGTCACTCGCACTGCATTGTTCGACGGTTCCACAAGCGGCCGACGAAGTAATCAGTAGGACAATGGTCGCTTGGATGGCTAGATATCCAAGATCTGACAGATCCCGCCGCCAGTGACAATATAGGAACCCAACCTGCACCATCAGACATACAAAAACACCAAAGCTTGTAAAACCCTGACAACCTATACCACCTCACGGGTAAATCCGTAATTAAACGGATAGGTACCGTGGCCACCTTACCATCCGCCTGGGTTAACCCAGGCGACTCGTACTCACTCCTTGCCTTCGATGACTAGATGTCAGTTGCTGTTTAGTTTCAGAGCCACTTCTTTCTTATTGAGATTGTGGGGATATTTATTAGTAACTTCGCCTGTGGTCGGCATTGTAGTGTATTGTGTATGAAAGCATGCTCGTGTCCTGGAACGTAATGATATGTTCGCTCTCCGTTTCAATGGCGCGGACTTTTCTATTTGGTCCAGCCGGTAGCTTCTTTTGTGTTCAGTACACCTGTTATTTACGCCACGCTATGTAATTCCAAGGTAAACCGAACTTAAAGAACAGGGACGCTGATGACAGAGGCTACGAGAATCTTTAGCTGAAAGTAATAAATTGTTTTGAAGGCTTAAACATAGTCTTGACGCTGTGGCGCTTCAGTATGTAAATATGGCAGGAAAACTATGCTCTTGTTTTTGGGTCGGTCTGACTTCTATCGACAGATTGAGTCCTGGGGGGGGGGGGGGGGAGGGGGGCGGACGGCGACAAGCTCTTTTCACTTCTCGGTTTGAATATCCATTGGAGTAGTTACACTTGTTTTAGGTGATAGAGTTCTTGCTGTAACAAATTATTTCGCAAATGCGGGAAGCACGGTTGACGAGTGTCTTGAAGAGGCTTTTTTTTCTTTTTTGTCTGAGATGATGGTTTAGGTCTTTATTCAAATAGCAGTCGTGTGAAGGAGCTTATGGTAGACAGTGTACTCAAGTGTGACCTCCGCCTTCCTACTGACCAGGACACCCAGAAACGCTAGCTGTCCATCCTTTCTCCCAAACTTCTCCTGAGAGAAGTAAGTGATGTGTAGTGAAGTGTACAGAAGTGTCCCGTGTATATTGTCCCCCCCCCCCCTGTGAGACGGATTTATTGTACAAAGTGAAATAGTTTGTGTATACCAGACGGATTTATTGTGTGTGTGTGTGTGTGTATATATATATATATATATATATATATATATATATATATATATATATATATATATATATATATGTGTGTGTGTGTGTGTGTGTGTGTGTGTGTGTGTGTAAAGTGAGTAGTACTATAAGTGCGTCAGGGGACAAGAAGACGTTATGGCGACAGCCATAAGCGCCCCTGACACGACGGCCGGCTCTGCGCAGGCGGTTATATATATCGACTCAGCAGCCGCGGCTGCTACCACTCTCGCCCCACCCACTGCAGTTCCATTCACTGCAGTTCCCAGCCGACAATCCAAGGACCAGCATTCCAACAAGAACCAGATGACGGAGGAAGAGCTTAAAGCACTTGAAATGGACCTACTGCAGAAGGAAATCGACGACCTCAAGGGGGAGATCAGCTACTACCAGAATGTGCTGGCTAACATGGACGGGGATTCCCAACAATTTTCCAAATTTGCGCAGGACCTCGGGTTCTGCTACAAAGAGCATGCCATCAAGAAGCGGCGACTTGTCATTCCTAGTGAGGGATGGCGACAAGTACCCTATGAGAAACAAACGAAGCAGAGGCAGCGGCCGGGAAAGTGATTCCGACAGTGAATCTCCCGGCCAGCAGCGCCAAAAGAGAGTTGGAAAGCTCAAAACGCCGCCACATCCCCTCCCCACGAGCAACTCATATGCGCCGCTGAGGGCAGAAATAGATGTAGAACCCGAAGTCAGGGGATCCACAACCCGCAATAGCCTTCACCTCAAAAAACCCCTTCCCTAAGGTACCTCCAGCCAAAGTCACCATGCAAACACACACACAAAAAAGAACCACACAACCCACTATACCCACCCCCACACCGCCCCAACCACATCCAACAACGCAGCAACGGCAACAGATAGCCAAAAACCACCCCGCATCATAATCCCTGACGTCCAGGAGATTGTAAAGGTCCTCCACATCCTGCGTGGCTCCCTTCAAGCCGGCACATACAAGCTACAGACAACTAGGGACTGCTTAAAGCTCTTCCTCCAGCGGAAGCAGGACGCGAACCCAACGATGCAGCTCCTGAAGGACGCCGGGGTAGAGAATTACAGCTTTACTCCACGTGGGGATCAGCCTCTTCGCTACGTTATTAAACGTCTTCCTGCTGAATTAGAGGAAGAATACGTAAAAGAGGATCTGGTCCAAAAAGGCTACACCGGCGTCCAGGTGCGTTAGATGACTTCACGCGGCAGGCCTCTGCCAAACTTCCAGGTAAGTGTTGACAGGACCACCGACAATCAAAAACTTCTGCAGGAACGAGAGGTGTGCCATATGATGGTCACCGTGGAGGTCCTGAAAACCAACCAAAACATAACACAATGTTTCAACTGCCAGCAATTGGGGCATACATTCAGGAACTGCAATATGACCTCCCGGTGTGTCCTTTGTGGTGACCTCCACCGCCTGGCTAACTGTCCAAAAAAGGCGAAACAGGGCGTTGTACCCCACTGCGCTAATTGTGCGGAAACGCATCCTGCCAGCTACAGGGGGTGCGAGACGTTTCGCAACGAACGTCACCGCCGTCAACCGGCATCCATAGCTAGGAGCTCTCCCTGTGCTCAGCAAGGGCCAAGACCCATCATACACCCGGCCCTGGTTCAAACAGGTATCTCCTATGCGGGAACTACCGGAGGGAAAAAGGCACCAGTGCCACCACAGATGCCACCTCCACAACCCCAATAGGCGCCCACGGGTGATCTGAGTGGGTTAAAAGATATATTAAACATTTTTAAGGACATAAATTTACCATCATTATTGATGAAGGTGCAGCCTTTCCTGGCCAAATTCAAAAGCTGCAGCAGCACTTGGGAGAAAATAGAGACCATCATATGTCTCCTCTCAGCCCTTTTTGAATAAATGGCTCATGTAAGGGGAGGCACAACTTTAACTCGCGCACTCCTGTGGAATGCAGACGGCATCCACAGGAAGCAACACGAACTTGAAAACTACCTGCGGCGTAACAAAATTGACGTCGCATTCATCTCCGAAACAAAATTAAAGCACGACCACACTTTTAAGCTCCAGGGGTATCAAATCTTTCGAAACGACAGAATTGGCACACAAGGGGGAGGGACTGCTATTTTGCTCAGAAGTACTATTGCCCATGCTTCTGTCACGTTGCCTGTAATGCCAGCGTTAGAGTGCACGGCTCTTAAAACACGTGTTAATAGTCAAACGGTGATGCTGGTAGCACTTTATCGGCCCCCCAACTCCCCAGATTTCATACGTGACCTGGAACAAATCCTCGCTTTAGAGGAGCATGTTATAATTGCAGGAGATTTCAATGCCCGGCACCCCTGGTGGTTTTCACGCCGGGAAAACGCGGCGGGAAATCGCCTGGTTGAATTTATAACTGATAGTGATGACATTGAGGTACATCTTCCCCCAGAACCCACTTTTTGGCATCGATCAGGGCACTTTGACCCTGAGATTTTGGATATCGTACTAACAAAAAATGCGACACTCTTAAATAACTTTACTGTTTATCACAGCCTGGACTCCGACCATCTAACTGTGCATTTCGACATACAGGGTGGCATTCCAGCCAGTGCCTCTGGCCCTCAAAGGAGAGCTGAGACCGACTGGAATAAGTTCACCATTGAAATGCACGGGATGGCGCAACCCAGGCTGTCATACTATAGCGAGGCAGACATAGATGTCACCATTGAAAACTTTACTGCCTCGCTACACACAGCCAAGAGAAGCGCTACCACATACACCACAAGACCACCCGGTTTTTGCACGTACCCCGAGGTAGAGCAACTCATTGCGCGGAGACGACGCTTGACAAAACTGTGGCGATACACCCGTCAGCCTGAATATAAAATGCCAGCAACATCATTCGGCAACAAATTAAAATCAATAAAACTGAACAATGGGAAAACAAAATGCTGAGTACCACACATTCGGACTCTTCTTTGTGGAAATTACTCAAGGCTTTCAACGTTTCCACGAGCGTCAACTCCGCAACTGAGGCGCTGCACACTCAAAGCGGCTTGCACTTCTCCGCAGAGGAGAAAGCCGAGGTCTTCGCTGACTGTCTCCAAGACAGATTCACCGAAAACCCAGTGACCAACTGTGAAATAGAACGGGAGGTCCAGACATGGGTACAAACCTGGGTGGCGCAGAAGCAAGAGCAACAACTACCCACCATAACACCGCAGGAAGTTTACAAGCTCATTAGGAAGTTACCTAATGGGAAAGCTGCCGGTCCAGACAAAGTGACTAATGAGGAACTTAAGCATCTCCCGAGAAAAGCTCTGGTGCAACTAACAAAGATATTTAACGCCTGTTTGCAGCAAGGCTATTTCCCTCTACTTGGAAACGAGCTAAGGTTATCATGCTCCCAAAGCAAGGGAAAAGCACCAGACAACCGTAAAACTACCGCCCCATTAGTCTTTTGTCTACTATTGGTAAATTGCTCGAAAAATGTATCCTTTCTCGACTTCAAAAACAAGTCTCGGCAACACATGAACTCTCAAATTCACAGTTTGGTTTTAGAAAAGGACATTCCACTGAACTACAGCTCCTCAGACTAACTGATGACGTAACAGAGCAATTTAACAATGGGGCTACAACGTTGGCGCTATTTCTGGACGTAGAAGCTGCATTTGACCGGTGCTGGCACAATGGCCTTATTTATAGACTGCACCACAATTTCCCGGCTCTTCAAAGTTATCTGTACTTGCTGCACAATTTTCTAGAAAAACGGCAGTTTTACGTCCAAGTGGGCCGCTCCTCCTCTAGGGAGCGAGTGATGCGGGCTGGCGTTCCACAAGGGGCAATAATGTCCCCTTTTCTGTATATATTATTTACCAATGATTTCCCAGTGGACGCCAGATGCAAGGTCGCCATGTATGCTGACGACACTGCAATATACAACCACCATAGAAATCCACGTTTCGGCTTTGCAGAAATGCAACGTTATGTGAACAACTTCCTCTCATGGCAACATGACTGAAAAATCAAAATTAATCCGATAAATGCCAGCTGATTCATTTCTCTAAGCGGCGTCACACTTTGGCAACGGACCTAACGGTCGGTGGTCAAATATTGCACTGCCGTCAGCAAGTTAAATACTTAGGTGTCACCTTGGACCACACAATGTGTTGGTCCACCCACATAAAAAATAGTGCCAATAAAGGCAGACAGCGGCTAAAGTTGTGCGCCCCCATCTTCCGTAGTAAACAGTTGCGACTAAAGTCAAAACTGATACTATATAGGTCATTTATTCTCTCGGTGGTCCTGTATGCATGTGTGGCCTGGGCTAATGCCTCCAAAACTGCCCTCAAACAACTCCAAACCCTCCAAAACCTCTCCCTCAGAAAAATCCTCTCTGCTCCACTCCTCACTAACACGCAAACTCTTCACCTCGAAACCCGTATCCCGTTAATCCCGGAGGCAATAGACAAAGGAGCAATGGCGGCATGGGCGCGCATTAGGAACCACGAAAATGACGTGATCGCTAACATCGGCAAAGGCGAGCCGAAGTACCGCAAGCATACTAGGATAAAAATGTTCTAGAAGCGGCTCGGCTCGCCGACTAATGCGCGTCCACGCAACCTCGTTCCTAAGCAACATACATGTTCCGGCAGAAGCCCTCGCCTCGGAAAATATTCAGGAGCTGCCACCGCGGGACAGTGTATATAGTGTCAAAAATGTAAATAGTGTAGTGCGCTGGGACGCATACTTCTGGTGTGCCCAGTGAAGATGTGTGTGTATGTGTGTACGAGTGTCTGCGTGGGTGTATGCGTGCGTGTATGTGTCTGTATATAATTTGTAAATATGTACATATGTATATATAACCCAAAGACGAAACAGACAAAAGACAAAAGAAAACTATTCTCGGTGACCTACAGATGGTCACCGTATGGGTTTTTGTATATAGCGAAAACTGTAAATATGAACAAAGTCAACTGTAAATCAATGTAAATATAGCCTGTAAGCCGGGCCCAATGTACCAGCACCAGGCCAATACTTTTACAATAAAAAAAAATAACCATCCTTTCTCTTCTCCATGGTGAACCGACTGCGGGGATTGACGTTGAAGTGTAGAAGAAACTTTTGGAGGGCTTCCTTTCCGTGGGACCATATGACGATGGTGTCATGCTCATATCGGAACCAGACTGTCAGTTTAAGTGGATCTGTGTCTAGGGCTGTAGTATCAGGATATTCCATGAATAGATTTGATACCACCAGACTCAGAGGGCTCTCCATGGCAACAAGTCATCCAAGTCTTCATAGAACGAATGGTTCCTCTGGAAATATTTTCGTACTGGATCCATGGTGAAGAATAAGATGCCGTGAGGCTGCAACTATGTAGTTTCTGAATGAAATTTGTCGAGTCTTTGATAAAGGAGTCCGTCCAGCTGACCTG